>JAAWXA010001009.1:0-12990 GCA_038090715.1 Florisuga fusca | reverse complement strand
CTGGGAGAGGCCTCCATGCAGTACATGGGGTTCTCCTCTGGCTATGGGGTCAGTGAAACCCACATTATAAGCCGCTCTTTGCGTCAGAGACCAGGACTGCAGGACGGTGATAACATCTTAATTGCTCCCTCATTTTCTTTCCTTTTCCTTAACAACTCTTCTCTCCAAAGTAACGAATTGTGTTTACCCTTTATTAACAGTGATATTTTGTTTCCCCTTTCCTAAAATAAATCCGTGTAACTTGCTTAAGTTTCAAAAGGTGTTAGTGTGCAATTTCTATGCGTTTCTCTGAGTAGTGGCTGCATTTTCCTCATAATCTAAATGTTAAAATAATAACTCGGATCGCGACACCCTCCTTTACCCTCTCAGCTACCTTTACAGAATAGATATGAGGCTTGGTATGGTAGATGAAGGACATAATGAGAGAGAGGAGGAGGAACCTATGCAAGTACTCTCAGCAAGGTCAGAGAACCAACCTATTGCATCAAGAACTGCATTAAGACTAGTGCTGAGAAGAGACAATGGTGATTTATGATCATAGCTCACTCCCTCCTGAGCAGAACAGAGGCACCCATCTGCAGACTGGACTCCCTTCAAGGAAGTTTGCTGCCTCCTTGGTAGAGGAAAGGAAAGTGGTGGATGTAATTTTTCTGGATTTTAGTTGGGTTTTTGATGCTGTCCCTCACAGTATCCTTCTGGACATGATGTCAAATTGTGGGATGAGCTGGACTGGGTGAAGAACTGGCTGAAGGGCAAATCTCAGTGAATGGGGCTAGATCTAGCTGGAGACTGGTCACCAGTGTTATTCCTCAGGGTTGAATTCTAGGGGCAGTTCTATTCAATATAGAATCATAGAATCGTCAAGGTTGGAAAAGACCTTCAATATATTTATCAGTGATCTGCATGCAAGAGTTGAATGCAAGTTTGATGATGATACCAAACTGGGAGGTGCTTTTGACTCTCTTGAGGGACAAGAGGCCTTGCAGAGGGATATAGATAGATCGGAGCATTGGGCACTCATCAGTGGCATGAACTTTAACAAGTCCAAATGCCAGATTCTGCACCTAGGATGGAGTAATGCGAAGCACAAGTATAGATTGGGAGATGAGTGGCTGGACATAAAGGGACAATTGTATGCCACCAACTGTCTTCTGGACACTTCTATGCTGCCGACTTTCCACCAGAACAACTGTATGTGGATCAGCAGGTGGCGCTCATTCAGCACCATGAATTGATTGAGTTGCCTCTATCTAATCGTGAGATAACAGTTGCAGAGCAAGGTGGAAACTTCTGATGTCTGAGCACAATGAAGGTATGAGATTAACTGGCTAGCATGTGTTACAAATTGTGTGTCTCATACACCTGAACTCCCTTATATATACACAGTTTCCTTGCAAAAATAAGAGCACCGTAAGCAAACCTGACAGATTCCTGAGGTTCTCTTGGCGGCGCTGAACAAACACTATCTGACAACACACATACAGTTGTCCCAGCAAAAAGTCAGCAGTGTAGAAGTGTCTCAAGGAGAGTTGTCTAGCGGAAAGTTGATTGTGGTAGACAGTTGTCCTAGACCCTGGCTGGAAAGCAGCCCTGCAGAAAGGGATATGGGGGTGCTGGTTGACAGCAGGCTCAATATGAGGGTTCATCTAGCCTGGATGTGTCACTGAGGTTAAGTTGGCCTATGTCCTGAATCAAAATTGCCTCCATGAAGAAAAAAGGACGGGCCATTGTCGTAGGAGAATCCCTTTGAAAGGGAACCAAAGGCCCAATATGCAGACCAGACCCACTTAGGGAAGTCTGCTGCCTCCCTGGGGCCCTGGTTAAAGATGTGTCAAGAAAACTTCCTGCCCTGGTATGGCCCTCAGATTATTAGCCATTACTGATTTTTCAGGTAGGCAGCAATGAAGTTGCAACAAGAAGTCTGAGGGCAATCAAGAGAGACTTTAGGGCCTTGGGACACCTGGTTAAGTGATCAGAAGCACAAATAATGTTCTCCTCCAGTTGCAGAGAATGATGAGGGAAGAAACAGAAAGAGCCAGTTGATCAATATCTGGCTCCAAGCCTGGTGTCACTGGCAGGATTTGGGGTTTTTTTTGATCATGGGTCAGTCTATAGGACACCAGGCCTGCTGGCAACATATGGGGCACACCTGTCTCAAAGCAGGAAAAGGATATTGTGCAAGAGTTAGCAGGGCTCATTGAAAGAGATTTAAACAAAGTTTGAAGGAGGAAAGGGATAAAACCAGGCTCACCAGAGATAAGCCTGGGGGCAATACGCCAATGTTTGAGGGATGGTGTACTAGTGAAGTCCTTTGGTCTGCCATCTCAGTAGAAGTAGGGGATAAAGATTGATGCGACAGCAAAGACACAAGCGTTATTGATGGGTTAGAAACCACATAACTGCCTGAGAATGGTCATGTTTGAATTAGGGCTTCTCTCAAAATGTGGTGAGAATAATAGCCCAACTGAAGTGCATCTACATGCATGCAGCGTGGGCAACAAACGGGAGGACCTGGAAGCCATTGTGAAGCTGTAAAAATACAATACAGTTGCCATCACAGAAACATAGTGGGATGACTCAAAAAACTGGAGTGCTGCAATAGATGGTTACAAACTCTTCAGAAGGGATAGGCAAGGCAAGACAAGCAGCGTGGTGGTCCTATATGTTACAGAGTGTTTTGATTTCTAGAGTTTAATGATAGTGATGATAGGGTTGAGTGTTTATGGGTAGGAATCTGCCAATGACTCAGATACCACCGTGGGAGTCTGCTATAGACCACCCAGCCAGGATGAAGAGGCATACAAAATATTCTATAAGCAGCTGGGAGATGTTTCACGATTGTTAGCCCTCATTCTCATGGGGAACTTGAACTTATTATATGTCTGATGGAAATAAAATATAGCAGAGAGGAAACTGTAGAGGAAACCAGGTGAACACAATCAGGTGTTGCCAGTTAGGAGGAGGAAGGCATAAGCTCCTGTTAAGCCCACCTGTGCCCAATTAGGGCTGGCCCCAACTGCACATGAGCAGAATTGGGGGACCAATAAAAGGTGAGCTTCCGGGAGTGAGCACAGGGTGAGCTCTTGACCAGTCTGAGGCTAAACAGTCTCCCATTTTTTTGGTGACTCTGATGGGATTCGAACACTCAATCTTCTAATCTGGGGTCAGACACGCTACTGTAGCGACACGAGTTCCCCTCAGACGTGCTACTATTGCGCTATGAGCTCCTACCTTCTCCCCTTTTTGGTGGTGGTCCGATGGGATTCAAACCCACAGCCTTCTGATCTACAGTCAGAGTCACTACCAGGAGCTCATCCTGTGCTCACTCCCGGAAGCTCACCTTTTATTGGTCCCCCAATTCTGCTCATGTGCAGTTGGGGCCAGCCCTAATTGGGCACAGGTGGGCTTAACAGGAGCTCATGCCTTCCTCCTCCTAACTGGCAACACCTGATTGTGTTCACCTGGTTTCCTCTACAGGAAACAGTCTAGGAGGTTCCTGGAGTGTGTGGAAGATGACTTCCTGACAAAGCTGGGGAGGGAGCCAACTAGGGAAAGCACCCATCTGTACCTACTGCTTGCAAACAGAAGAACTTGTGGGTCATGTGATGGTTGGAGGCTGTCTATAGTACTTATTTATTAACTGTACACTTATAACAGCAGAGTACGGCAGCACCATATGAAGAGAGAAATCAGAGAATAGATACTACACCAACACAGGGTTGTAAAAATGTGAGTGTGGTAGCTTTCTGGTAACTTTCCAAGAACATGTTTTATAGGATACAGGACAGGATAATCTTCTATTCTAATATTATCGTAAAGTGCATTATCTTTTAAGTTGCTGAACTCATAGCACCTCTTTACCTTCACAGACTGGAGTTTGTCCAGCAGCCAGGAAAACTCAGGTTGACAAGGAGATGGCTGAGTCCTGGTGGCCAGACTCAAAACAGCTCAGTCCAAGATTACCTAGAACTTCACTCAGTAAATACATTTTATTTCTTTACCCTCAAATTTTATTAAATCAGCTTTTGACATCCACCTACTCTGTTCTGCACAGTGTCTTCAGGAATTCTTCCCTCCTGTCCTTTACAGCAGAAAAGTGTTGAAGTGTTGTATTCTACAACATTCTACAACAGAAAAGCCTATAATTCAACAAACCACATGCCTTCACTTGCCCAGAGTCATTAACGTGTTGCCAATTTACATCAGCAAGGCTTCTTGAGCATCTTGTTTGGAAAGCATCTCAGTTGTATGAGTTTGTGGTCACTCTTATTTGCTCTGATGCTCTCCAAAAGGATGAAGTTAGGCTTCATATAATAATGCAGGGAAATCATATGGATGTGGTTTAATATAGATGTAGTGGGGACAGGTCTTTAATGTGTTATTGCAAGCTGAAAATCTAAGTTGCAGAGAAGAGTCAGATACATTTTTTTTCCCCACAACATTGCAAAGAAATGGTAAATAGGCTCAGATTAGGAAGGAGGAAAAAAAGAAAATGTGTCCCAAGGTCCAGGACACAGGCAATGTCTCTACAGGACTTCTGGGACTGCATTCAAAGAAAAATAAGGAAGCTAATCCTTAAAAAATGGGAAATAACTTGGTTATGAGAGCAAATTTCAATAAAGCATTTTCAAAGCTATCAAAACCCAAAGGCTGTTACTGTCTGTTACCAAAATGGTGCCAATGTAAATAGTGTGAAAACAGCTTCTTTTTGAAAAGCAAGATGCTTCACAACGAAGGCTGTTATTTCACTTTTAATTTGTCCCTTGTGGACTATTTATAAGTGTCTTAGATCCAGATGCATTATGTTCTATAGTAGGGAAGATTATAATGTAATCCTTTTGCTTGGGTCACTTGGCACTTCCTCCTTATCTCAGTAATAGTTTTGTTTGCAATTCCTCTGACTCTTTACAATTTTAGATTAGTTCTTTACTAGTTTAACATGAGTTAGCTGTGGGTGCTTATGAATTAGTTTAGTTTGACTCTGTGACCGGGCACTGTCTCAAGGCCTCATTCTAATGAAATATTCTCTACTTTCTAGGAAGAACACATGAAAAGGGATTTACATTGCAAATTATTCCCAAATAGCATTGCCATTCTGGGGACCTCTACTCCTTTCTATCTGTCTGCATGTTGTTGTTGACAGTTTCTTTTGCTCCAGTGAGAAGTGGGATTGTAGAAGCAGATAAATTGCCTGCAGTTAAGGTGTAGTTGAAAGTGTTCGGGTTAACCATTCAGACAACCAAGAATTGTTAGCAGTGAGTTCCTTTCCTGAGGAAATATCTGATACTTTCCCTTATGAGGTCTGTAAGGGAATTCTGGACTGCATACTTCCAGTAGATGTCATTTTTGTGGTTATGATGTTATCTGCTGTGAGTTGAGCTATGCTGAAAATGTCTCATTTGTTCCATTTGCCTGGAATACTCTTGATAGGTAACCATTTGTCTCTTGATAAGGATTTTCTGGCTGTCCTGTAACACCTTCCAATTTGTAGACAAAAGGTCTATACAAGGGCTTCATGCTTTTATATTCTACCCATGGCATAAGTGAACCAAATTGCTAAGTTCAACTCATCTGTATGACCACCATTATAGAAATTGCAAACAGGTTCGACTTTTATTATAGGAATTTATATGGCTGCAAAGGTGGAGAGGACTTATCTTGAATGGACCACAGCTTGGAACTGTATCACCTTGAGAGAGACATTTCTGAGAGTCAGTGGACACCAGCTTTTGGCTGTATAAGTTCTAAAATAGGAGCTTTTATCAGGCAGAGGCAATATATTACCAAGAAAGTAACTGAAGGACTTGTTTCCATTTCTAAAAGACAGTCTCCTAGACTGAATCCACGATGAATTTCTACCTGAGCATTTTCCTTCTAGACTGAGAAAGAATGACATTGTACACATTATTCCTGATAGTTTTCTGATTCTTATGCTTGACCACAATGTTTTCCTTAAAAGATGGCTCCTTCTTCAAAAGGTGTTATCTTGCAGTGGAAGCAAGGAAGTTCAATGTATATGATAAAACAGTTCATCACTGAAAAAAATATGGCTGTGTACCTCTGAAATACACCTCATTTTGAAACACATAGAGTCATAGAATAGTTTGGGTTGGGAGGGACCTTTAAAGATCATCTAGTCCAACCCCTCCTTCAATGAGCAGGGACATCTTCAACTAGATCAGGTTGCTCAGAGCCCCATCCAACCTCACCTTGAATATTTCCAGGGATGGGGCCCTGCTAAAAAGCTTCCCTCCATCTTTTTTATAAGCTCCCTTTAAATATTGAAAGGCTGCAATAAGATCTCCCTGGATCCTTCCCTTCTCTAGGCTGAACAACCCCAACTCAACCCCAACTCTCTCAGCCTTTCTTCATAGGGCAGGTGTTCTATCCCTCTGATCATTTTTGTGATCACCCTCCTCTGGACCCACTCAAACAAGTTCATGTCTTTCCAGTGCTGAGGACTCCAGAGCTTCACACAGTACTCTAGGTGCTCTCACCAGAGCAGAATAAAGAGGAGACAATCACCTTCCTTGACCTGATAACCATGATTCTTTCGATGCAGACCAGGATATGGTTGGTTCTCTGGACTGCACATTGCTGACTCATGTCCAGCTTTTCATCCACCAGTACTCTCAGGTCCTTCTCCACAGGGCTGCTCTCATTCCCTTCATCCCCCAGCCTTTATTGATACTGGGGGTTACTCTGATCCATGTGCAGGACCTTGCACTTGGCCTTATTGAACCTCATGAGGTTCAAATGGGCCCACCTCTCAGTCTTGTCCAGGTCCCTTTGGATAGCATTCCATTCCTCTGGCATGTTGACCACACCAGTGAGCTTGGTGTCATCAGCAAATCTGCTGAGGGTGCATTCAACCCCACTGTTTATGTCACTGATGAAGATATTAAACAGTACTGGTCCACATACTGATGACTGAGGGATGCCACTTGTCACTGATCTCCATCTGGACATTGAGCCCTTAACCACTACCCTCTGGATGTGACCATCCAGCCAATTACTTATCCACTGAGCAGTTCACCCATCAAATCCATATCTCTCCAATTCAGAGAGAAGGATGTTGTGGTGGACTGTGTCAAAGGCCTTACAGAATTCTAGATAGATTCCATAGCTCTACTCTTGTCCACTGATGTAGTCACTCCATCACAGGAGGCCACTAGACTGGTCAGGCAGGATTTGCCCTTGATTGTAGAGGCAACCAGGTGAACACAATCAGGTGTTGCCAGTTAGGAGGAGGAAGGCATGAGCTCCTGTTAAGCCCACCTGTGCCCAATTAGGGCTGGCCCCAACTGTGCATGAGCAGAATTGGGGGACCAATAAAAGGTGAGCTTCCAGGAGTGAGCTCAGCTTACTCTAGAGCAGCCTGAGGAAGAAGATAGTTGTCTCCAGAGTACTAGCACTGTGATAGACTGACTGATTCTAAGGGCAACTTTTGGAGTGCTGTCCTTGCATCTTGGCAAGAACACCTCCTGGACCCCAAGAGACAGTGGTCCAGGAAAGGATTATCAGCAACATCTGCTGGAGAATGCAGGCACTGTGCCCAGGAAATAACATGGAGGAGAAGATCGTCTCTTTCTTTAATGCCATCCTGAAGCTCGTCCGTACCGAGCCCGAGGAAGGCATCTGCATCATCATCTGCCTGGCTGTGCTGATGGGTCTGCCCCTTGTCGTCCTCGTTGCACTGAGAAAAAGGATAGGACCGTCACCAAACACCTCCATGAGTAAAAGGCTCCCAGAGGAGCTGGCGACGCAGGCGAAGGAGAAAAACTCCCCTTCTTCCCAGCCTCATGGGAGCTCTGGCAAGAGGTCGGAGACTTGTTGGTGGGCCTCCGCTCCCAGGAAAGAAGTAAGAATACAACTGGCTTAGATGGCATATGGGGGGTGATAATTAGTGCCCTAAAACATGTAAAAGCCAAAGCAAAGGCTGCTGCTACTATCCTTGCAGCGCTTTCGCCAGAAGCCCATGACACGGCACCCCCGCCAGAAGCAAGGCCCACTGTTGTCCCCACAGCGCCTCTGCTACCTACTCCTCCTCCTGAGGACGGTAAGCTTAAGAAGGCATTCTTAGGATTAAGGGACAAAGGCCTTGCTATCAAAGGCATGACGGGGAAAGCACACCATTCAATAGCCAAATTACTTTCAGACATCGGGCTGGAGGAAGAGGAAGAGGCACCCGCTCCAAGCACCAAAAACAACGTGCAAGAAAACACAAAAATGCCAACATCCTGCGCCCCCGAGATGGGCAGCCCCAGTTGCTGCCTGAAACCATCCCGACTGCTATCACCCACCTCTGAAAAAGGAAAGAAAGCAGCCACCTCAGCCACCCCACCAGCTGCACCCGCCGTCTGGAAGGATGAAATAAAAGCCCTTCTTGATCAGGCAATAAGGCCATTAGAAAAGAGGATCAAAGACATAGAACAGCAGTCATCTTTCCACAGATACCGGGATCCATCTGTCCTTTCCGATGACGACGAGGATGTCCCAACCCTGCTGAAAAAGCAGCAGGACAACCAAAGCATTAAAGGTACCGGTAAGCCCTGACCCGGAAGATGGACTGGTTTTGTTCGTGACGCCATCCTCAAAGGGGACTGGGAAGCCAGCACCATTGCCTGCCCTATACTGCTCAATAACAACGGGGCACCTCTATATGAACAACACGAATGGAATATCCTGCAGCAGGCCAGAAAGACACTGAAGGAGGGTGGACTAAGGACAGAAAGTGGCCGGGCTGTCCTGGATTGGCTTTTCACCGCCAACACTAATAGCCCCCACGACTGTCGCAATTTGGCCAAGTACCTGCTCGCCCCCTCCCAGCATATCGTGTGGTTCGAGGAGTGGGAGCGCCTGGCCCAGATAGAGGCGAACCGCCCTCAAGCAGCTGGGGATCCATTACTAGGGGTGACCGCCAAAATGTTCACAGGCTTGGGCCGTTATGAAGATGTCAATGTCCAACTCCAGTTCCCAATAGCACTCCATCACACTGCCGCGCATCTAGCCTGTCAAGCTTTCTATGTGGTTCCAGAGCCTACTCCGCTCCCCTCATTCACCTCCATCAAACAAGGGATGACTGAGCCGTTCCAGCACTTCGATTGACTTCACCAATCTATCATGGTCCAATCCAACCTAGGACCAGAGCAAAAAGACTCCATACTCAAATTACTGGCATTTGAAAATGCGAATCCAAAGGTGAGGTCGGTACTTTCCACCCTGCCAAGAATGGCTGATATAGCGGAAACGCTAGAAGTTGCTGCCAGGGCAACCCAAATACAGCAAAATCAAGATATGGCCAATGCCTTTGCCGCTGCTATGGAACCCACTCATAAGCTTCTTGCGGCAGTAGTGCAGAAACTAGACAGAAGGGGAAATAGACCAAGGAAATCCATCCTTGTCTGCTATCGGTGTGGAGCTAGAGGCCATACAAGTAGAGCCTGCTCGGCCACAGTATGGTGTGACCGATGCCAGAAGGACAATCACAACAACACGGCATGTAGGTATGCAAAAAAGGGGAGGAGCAGCACGAGAGGCCCCCGCACCAGGACACAAGTAGCCCCCCAGCGCTTTACACCAGCTCCCTGCCCCAGTCACAAGGGGAAGCCTGGGTCTCGGCATGCCCTCCGCAGTAGATGTCACCCTGATGATGACCCAGGTGCAATGAATCCCCACAGGAATATATGGACCGGTCCACCATGAGAATAGCACGGTAGGGGCCTTACTGATTGGCCGTTCTTCCACTGGCATCGCAGGACTTGTTGTGCTACCAGGAATAATTGATGCGGATTATACAGGGGAGATCATGATCACCTGTTTTATGCTAATGCCCTCCCTGGTAATCGAAGCTGGCACTCGGTAAACACATCTGGTCCTTCTCCCAAAAATGAACTTGGGGAAGAACGCCCCTGTGGCACGAGGCAGTCAAGGCTTTGGATCATCTGGAAGCACTCTGGTCACCTTAGTGCAGCAGATGAAGACAAGGCCTATCGTGATTGTCCTATTGACCGCTGGTGATGGGACCAAGACTTTTTCCATGATGAACACTGGGGCTGATATTACGATAATCAACCTTAACGTGTGGCCTTGTCACTGGAAACTCATCTCTGCCCTCGATGCTGTCCAGGGAATAGGTGGTGGTTCCACCCCCCTCCAGGCCCTTAACCCCGTGCAACTGAAGTTCCCTGAAGGACAGACAATAACCGTCTGACCCTGCGTTATGCCATTATCGGAGCAACTTGGAGGGTTGGTTAGCAGAGAGGTCGTGAGCCAATTAGGGGCCATCCTCTCCATTCCCGAACCCACCCAACCCCCCCAACATTTTTAATGAGGGCCACTGCAGAGGCGCTGCCAATTCCCAGACTGCGATGGAAGACAGACACCCTTGTCTGGGTGGAGCAGTGGCCCCTATCAAAAGAGCGCCTTGAAATCACCAACCGCCTGGTGCAAGAGCAGCTGAACGCAGGACACATCCAGCCATCCGTCAGCCCTTGGAACACTCCCATCTTTGTAGTTCCAAAAAAGACTGGAAAATGGTGGTTGCTACAGGACTTAAGCAAGGTCAACAACCAGATGTGGCCAATGGGTGCCCTCCAACCTGGGCTGCCCTTACCCACTATGTTGCCCAGAGGTTGGCACCTCCTGGTAATTGACCTTAAGGACTGTTTTTTCACCGTTCCCCTTCATCCCGAAGACACGGTTCGCTTTGCCTTTACCATCCCATCGATTAACAGAAGCAAACCTGCCAAGAGATAGGAATGGGTAGTGCTGCCCCAAGGGATGAGAAACTCTCCCACGATATGCCAATTGTACGTGGCTTGGGCACTCTAGCCGATCCGAAAAGAAATGCTGGGTACACTAATCTATCATTACATGGAGGATATACTGCTTTGCCAGGAAGCCCCGTTCCCCGATAACATCAACCAGACACTGACCACTCGGTTAAAGGCAAAAGGATTAATTGTAGCTCCGGAGAAAGTGCAATCACAATTGCCCTGGAGCTACCTAGAGTGGCAAGTCACTCATGCCATGGTGAGACGACAAAAACTGGAAGTGATCAACTCGGTCAAAACATTGAATGACGCCCAAAAGCTAGTGGGCGAGCTTCAATGGGTTTGACCTATCATAGGTCTCACCAATGCTGACATCCACCCCTTCCTCTCGCTGTTGCGGAGCACGCGTCCAGATGCATTAGTGAACTGGACAGATGACCATACCAATGCGTTAAAACAGGTCATCCACAAACTGGCAACCAGCTTTGCTGATCGTTGAGATGCCACTCAGCCCATCGGGATATGTGTATGTAACCACCCTTCATTCCCATTTGCACTACTATTGCAGGACTTCAATTGGCAAAGGGATAACGGGGAACGCCACAAGGACTATGACTACAACTGGAGCTCTCAGAAATCAGAGCCAATAGCTATTCTGGAATGGTTATTCCTGCCCCACGTGGCCCAGAAAGGCATCTGGCAGCGGACTGAAATTATGGCACTCCTAATACGAAAGGGGCTGCAGCGTTGCCTAGAAGTAGATGGTCAGGAGCCAGCGTGGGTCAGCATCCCTATCAAAACAGCTGATTTTGATTGGTTGCTGCAATGCTCCACACCACTACAACTCACCTTGCTCGATTACTCTGGAGACATCTGTCATGGAGCCCCAAAAAGCAGGCACCTACAGGCCATTAGCCAGTTCTGCTGGATAGAAAGACCAATTGTCTCAGAGCGTCCAGTGCCTGGTATCACTGTGTTCACTGATGCCAGAAAGAAGTCAAAAACTGCCACCTGCGTATGGCAGGATAAGGGACAGTGGAAACAACATTTGGTTCCGGGCACCGACAAAGACAACCTGCAGACTATGGAGCTACTGGATATCATTTGGGCCTTAATGCAATGGCAATGCACCCCCCTTAACATAGTCTCCGACTCACAATATGCTGTAGGAGTAGCAAATGGTATCGAGGATGCTCTTGTTAAACTGGTGCAAAACCAACAGTTGCTAGAACTCTTTCTTGCATTACAACGTGAGCTGAGAGGTCGCACACAACCGTGTTGCATCCTGCACATCCGCAGCCATAAAACATCCTTGGGCCTAGGGGAAGGAAACGCAAGGGCTGGCTCCCTGGTCAGCCTAGGAATGCAGGGTCCAGTAAGCCAGTTCGGGAAGGCTCAGAACAGCCATTCCCTATTCCATCAAAGTGCCAGGGCACTGAAGCACATATTCACAATCCCGTGGGAAGATGCCGAGGGGTTTGTTAAAGCATGACCTCAGTGCGCACAGTTTGGCCCTGCCCTAGGAATGGGAGTCAACCCATGAGGTTTGCAAGCTGGAGAGATCTAGCAGATGGATGTCACCCACGTCCCTGAATTAGGACGACTTAAATATGTCCATGTAACAATCGATACTTTCTCAGGCATGCTTTGGGCGACAGCTCAGACAGGGGAGAAGGGTCTGCATGTGGTCTCTCCTCACCAACTGCTTTGCTGTGATGGGGATCCCCCAAGTAGTAAAAACTGACAATGCTGTCCTGGTTTGGGCCAGGATAAGGTGATTTTCTGGTTTGTACTTTTGCTTTCAGCTAAGTTTCTTATAAGTAGTTGCACTTGCTGAAATTAACAGCAAGTTTCTCAGACAGTGTCTGCTTCTAGGACTGATAACACTTGATGTTTATAGTTACTGCTAGAGACTGGTATATAAAGCCAAGGACATTGCTCGCTTCTGAGGAAAACATTTTACCCTGCAGAAGGAGTAAAGAGGTCCCACCTGAACCCCTCCTTTGGGAGGCCCGAGACAAGATAGATGCCGGAACTGACCAAACAGAGTATTCCATCCCATACACGTCATACTCAGTATAAATTTGAGGGATCACGAGGGTCGACACCTTTCTTTCCCTTCTTGCTTTTCGTCCTGTCCTTCCTTCACCGGGTTTCCCTGTGTGCTTCGGCATCCTGGGAGGATTCCGTCCGTTCGTCTGCCTGTGGTCCTGAT
>JAAWXA010001000.1:0-13135 GCA_038090715.1 Florisuga fusca | reverse complement strand
ACGACTCGGTGGGCTGAACCCAGGAGCTGAGCCCCCAGCGGGCCAGGAGCAACGGGCCCGAGAAGCTGCAGATGGGCTGAGCCAACACCGGCACCAGCGGCACCACCCACCAGCACCAGCACCAGCACCACTGCACCACTGCTAAAGGACTCCACCAGCACAACGCCCGGCGGCAGCACCAGGAATGGCACCACCAGTGAGGCCAGCACCAGCAGCACCAACTCCACCAGCACAGCACCACCAGGTACGGTGTGTGCAGAGCTGTGCCAGTGCCCCGGCTGTCAGCTGACCTCACAGAAGTAAGTATCCCTGGATTCCTGGATTCCTGGAATCATGGAATGACTTTGAATGGAATCATGGAATGGAATGGAATGGAGCTTCAAGATCATCTAGTTCCATCCCCTCTGCTGGGCAGGGACACCCGTACCCCTTGGTGTGCTTTCTGGTGCAGCCTGGGCCCCAGGCTGTGCCCACTGGGTCTCCCAGCACCCCTCAGGGTGCCTTTCTGTGCACCCCAAAGCTCTCTGGTGCACGCCCAGCCTTCTGTTTGTCAGGGAGGCAGAGGGCCTCCCCAGACAAGGCAGTGTACCTACCTTTTGGTGTGCTCCCAAACCCTTGGTCAGCCTTTTGGGGGTGCCCTGCACACCTCTCTCTGCCTTTTGATACTCCCCCAGCCCGTGGCTCTGCATTTGGGGTGCCCCAAAAGTGCCCTCTCTGTGAATGTCAGTGCTCTCCAGGGCAGTTGGTGTGTGTCCCAGGATGCTGACAGCCCCTAAGAACCCCTTTCTGAGCAGCCCAGGGCCCCTCGGGATGCCTTTTGGGCTTCCCCAGCTCCGCGGGGTGGGTGCCTGCGGGTGTATTTCCAAGCCCCGCCGGGCACGTGAAACAGAGACCTTGCAGTAATAAATGCCACTTCCTGCATCACTTCCTCCATTTTTCACAAAGTTTTTAATCTTCAACTGGAAAAACTTAACAACCAACAAGAAACGTTATAAAACAAATGCAGGAAGAGATTCTCCTAGGAAACGAAAAGCCACGATGAAAAGGTTCAAAGTGCAGTTGGTGGGTAAAAAACCACTTTTGGGGTCGCCTTCCCGTTTCTGCCTGCCCTCATTCGTGTTGCCTCGTAGTCTCCACTTGCCTGCCTGCTGCGTGCTCTGTCCAGCTCTAATTCCAGCACTTTAATTTGAACTGCTTGGCATTTTCTGATCTCTAGTCCCTCCAAATACTGGTTTTCAATCAATTTAGTTTCTTCATGTGCACGTGCCAGCTGCAGTGTTCTCTCCTCCTCTCTTCTCTGTGCTTTTTCCAGCTCCCCTTCCAGAGCTTGGATTCTCTGCTCCAGCACTTTTCTCTCCTCATCAGTGGCATCAGCGCTGTTGAGCTCTTCTCTTGTGGCTTGAGCAGCTGCCTGTGCCTAAAGGAGAAGAGGCAAGTTCCAGCCTCCAGAAGAAAAAGGCAGTGCCCACCCCTCTCCAAAGCCCTGCTCTCTCTGCCACCCATTTCTAGAGGAAGGCTGCTATGAAACAGCCACCAACGCTGTGGTGCTGGGACCCAGCTGAGGAGTGGGAAGTGCCATTGCAGAAGAGCCACCAGCAGCCCTGGCAAGCTCCTGCTTTGTAGCTTGGAGCTCCAGAGATTTCTGGGCCTGCGGCTGCCTCCAGCTGCACGCAGAGCCCGCACACCCACCTCTATGTGGGGAAAAAGCAACCTGCCTTAAGCAGCTCAGCCTGCTCTCCTGTACCCAGATCAGCTTCCCCAGTGCATGGCAAAGCCAAGGGATCTTCCTTCACTCCCGTCTAAAGGCATCAGAGAATCCCAGAATCAGCCGGCTTGGGCAGGACCTCTGAGATCCTCAAGTCCAACCCTTGATCCACTACCACGCTGGTTCCCAGACCATGGCACTGGTAACCATGTCTGGTGCCACGGCCAGTCTCTTTTTCAAAAAGTCCAGGGATGGAGAATCCTCCACCTCCCTGGACAGCCCATTCCAATGCCTGATCACCCTCTCTGTCAAGAAGTTCTTCCTAGTATCTAAGCTCATCCTCCCCTGGCAGAGCTCAAGACTAATGGCCTCTTGTCTTACTGAGAGCAGGCCTGGGAGAAGAGAAGAGAAGAGACCGATGCCCACCTGGCTGCAACCTCCTTTCAGGGAGTTGTAGAGAGTGATGAGGTCTCCCCAGAGCCTCCTCTTCTCCAGACTAAAATCACTCACCCCTCCTGCTGGGCTGGTCTTGTTCTGCATGTCTCTCAGCTGCTGGCGCAGTGCCAGGTTTTCCCTTTGGAGCTGGGCCAGTTGCTCCTGCAGCCCCTCTGCCTTCTCCAGGGCATCTTTGCTCTCCTGATGGCTGTCTAGCTGAGCAGCATGCCATTCCTCTGCCTGCCTCTGGGCCTGATGGCATTTTCTTTCTGCCACCTGCAGAGCCAAGCTCTTCGCCCGCAGACACTCCCTCAGCCGCTCCACTGCCTTTTCCAGGGATCTCTCTTTTCCCTGGCTTTTGCGCAGCTCCCGGGACAAGCTCTTGTTGCTTTTCTCCACCTGAGACACGTGCTCAATGTCAGCCGGCCCTTTCGGAGAGCTTCTTCGAAAGGCTTGAGCACTGACACTTTCTGGTGTCTGCTGTGTTCCCGGTCTCAGGTGGTCTTGCCGATGATGAATCTGAGCCTGCCGTGGGGATCTGGCCTGGGATCTTTCCTGCCTGTTCAAAGTTGAAGAGCAGAAATGGAGAAAAGTGAGGAGGTGAGCAGGGAACGGGAGGTAGTGGCAGCATTTCAGAGACCCAGAAGCTGAGAGTCAGCAGCTTGGTGTCAGCTTGTCAAAGAGAAGCCTGCATTAGAGATGCTTCCCCGAGCCCTCTTCTTTGGCATGAGCAAGCTGGAGCAGAAGCCTAGAAGGAAGCCTCTGCCTGAGTCGAAGGTTTCTTTGGCCATACCTCTGCCCCAGAGCTTTTTCTCTGCCTGATGCCTCCTTGTAGGCGCAGCCCTCTGTCTGGAGCTCCTGGCCACCGCTGCTCCTGGAGGCCACGGCTCCCTGCTGCGCCCTCCTGCTCTGCAGGAACCGCCAGATCCTCTTCATGGCCAGGCAGGAACGGGCACTGCACCGCCTGGCCTGGCCTGGCCTCTCCCCGGAGCGTGGAGCGGGGGCAGGCACGACTCGGTGGGCTGAACCCAGGAGCTGAGCCCCCAGCGGGCCAGGAGCAACGGGCCCGAGAAGCTGCAGATGGGCTGAGCCAGCACCGGTACCAGCACCAGCACCAGCACCAGCACCAGCACCAGCACCACTGCTAAAGGGCTCCACCAGCACAACGCCCGGCGGCAGCACCAGGAATGGCACCACCAGTGAGGCCAGCACCAGCAGCACCAACTCCACCAGCACAGCACCACCAGGTACGGTGTGTGCAGAGCTGTGCCAGTGCCCCGGCTGTCAGCTGACCTCACAGAAGTAAGGATCCCTGGATTCCTGGAATCATGGAATGACTTAGAATGGAATGGAATGGAATGGAATGGAAAGGAATGGAATGGAATGGAATGGAATGGAATGGAATGGAATGGAGCTTCAAGATCATCTAGTTCCATCCCCTCTGCTGGGCAGGGACACCCGTACCCCTTGGTGTGCTTTCTGGTGCAGCCTGGGCCCCAGGCTGTGCCCACTGGGTCTCCCAGCACCCCTCAGGGTGCCTTTCTGTGCACCCCAAAGCTCTCTGGTGCACGCCCAGCCTTCTGTTTGTCAGGGAGGCAGAGGTCCTCCCCAGACAAGGCAGTGTACCTACCTTTTGGGGTGCTCCCAAACCCTTGGTCAGCCTTTTGGGGGTGCCCTGCACACCTCTCTCTGCCTTTTGATACTCCCCCAGCCCGTGGCTCTGCATTTGGGGTGCCCCAAAAGTGCCCTCTCTGTGAATGTCAGTGCTCTCCAGGGCAGTTGGTGTGTGTCCCAGGATGCTGACAGCCCCTAAGAACCCCTTTCTGAGCAGCCCAGGGCCCCTCGGGATGCCTTTTGGGCTTCCCCAGCTCCGCGGGGTGGGTGCCTGCGGGTGCATTTCCAAGCCCAGCCGGGCACGTGAAACAGAGACCTTGCAGTAATAAATGTCACTTCCCGCATCACTTCCTCCATTATTCACAAAGTTTTTAATCTTCAACTGGAAAAACTTAACAACCAACAAGAAACGTTATAAAACAAATGCAGGAAGAGATTCTCCTAGGAAATGAAAAGCCACGATGAAAAGGTTCAAAGTGCAGTTGGTGGGTAAAAAACCACTTTTGGGGTCGCCTTCCCGTTTCTGCCTGCCCTCATTCGTGTTGCCTCGTAGTCTCCACTTGCCTGCCTGCTGCGTGCTCTGTCCAGCTCTAATTCCAGCTCTTTAATTATCTCTGCTTGGAATTTGATGATTCCTAGGCCCACCAGATACTGCTTTTCAGTTAATTTAGTTTCTTCATGTGCACGTGCCAGCTGCAGTGTTCTCTCCTCCTCTCTTCTCTGTGCTTTTTCCAGCTCCCCTTCCAGAGCTTGGATTCTCTGCTCCAGCACTTTTCTCTCCTCATCAGTGGCATCAGTGCTCTTGAGCTCTTCTCTTGTGGCTTGAGCAGCTGCCTGTGCCTAAAGGAGAAGAGGCAAGTTCCAGCCTCCAGAAGAAAAAGCAGTGCCCACCCCTCTCCAAAGCCCTGCTCTCTCTGCCACCCATTTCTAGAGGAAGGCTGCTATGAAACAGCCACCAACGCTGTGGTGCTGGGACCCAGCTGAGGAGTGGGAAGTGCCATTGCAGAAGAGCCACCAGCAGCCCTGGCAAGCTCCTGCTTTGTAGCTTGGAGCTCCAGAGATTTCTGGGCCTGCGGCTGCCTCCAGCTGCACGCAGAGCCCGCACACCCACCCCTATGTGGGGAAAAAGCAACCTGCCTTAAGCAGCTCAGCCTGCTGTCCTGTACCCAGATCAGCCTCCCCAGTGCATGGCAAAGCCAAGGGATCTTCCTTCACTCCCATCTAAAGGCATCAGAGAATCCCAGAATCAGCCGGCTTGGGCAGGACCTCTGAGATCCTCAAGTCCAACCCTTGATCCACTACCACGCTGGTTCCCAGACCATGGCACTGGTAACCATGTCTGGTGCCACGGCCAGTCTCTTTTTCAAAAAGTCCAGGGATGGGGAATTCTCCATCTCCCTGGACAGCCCATTCCAATGCCTGATCACCCTCTCTGTCAAGAAGTTCTTCCTAGTACTAAGCTCATCCTCCCCTGGCAGAGCTCAAGACCAATGGCCTCTTGTCTTACTGAGAGCTGCCTGGGAGAAGAGAAGAGACCGATGCCCACCTGGCTGCAACCTCCTTTCAGGGAGTTGTAGAGAGTGATGAGGTCTGCCCAGAGCCTCCTCTTCTCCAGACTAAAATCACTCACCCCTCCTGCTGGGCTGGTCTTGTTCTGCATGTCTCTCAGCTGCTGGCGCAGTGCCAGGTTTTCCCTTTGGAGCTGGGCCAGTTGCTCCTGCAGCCCCTCTGCCTTCTCCAGGGCATCTTTGCTCTCCTGATGGTGTCTAGCTGAGCAGCATGCCATTCCTCTGCCTGCCTCTGGGCCTGATGGCATTTTCTTTCTGCCACCTGCAGAGCCAAGCTCTTCGCCCGCAGACACTCCCTCAGCCGCTCCACCGCCTTTTCCAGGGATCTCACTTTTCCCTGGCTTTTGCGCAGCTCCCGGGACAAGCTCTTGTTGCTTTTCTCCACCTGAGACACGTGCTCAATGTCAGCCGGCCCTTTCGGAGAGCTTCTTCTAGAGGCTTGAGCACTGACACTTCCTGGTGTCTGCTGTGTTCCCGGTCTCAGGTGGTCTTGCCGTTCATGAATCTGAGCCTGCCGTGGGGATCTGGCCTGGGATCTTTCCTGCCTGTTCAAAGTTGAAGAGCAGAAATGGAGAAAAGTGAGGAGGTGAGCAGAGAACGGGAGGTAGTGGCAGCATTTCAGAGACCCCGAATTTGAGAGTCAGCAGCTTGGTGTCAGCTTGTCAAAGAGAAGCCTGCATTAGAGGTGCTTCCCCGAGCCCTCTTCTTTGGCATGAGCAAGCTGGAGCAGAAGCCTAGAAGGAAGCCTCTGCCTGAGTCGAAGGTTTCTTTGGCCATACCTCTGCCCCAGAGCTTTTTCTCTGCCTGATGCCTCCTTGTAGGCGCAGCCCTCTGGCTGGAGCTCCTGGCGACCGCTGCTCCTGGAGGCCACGGCTCCCTGCTGCGCCCTCCTGCTCTGCAGGAACCGCCAGATCCTCTTCATGGCCGGGCAGGAACGGGCACTGCACCGCCTGGCCTGGCCTGGCCTCTCCCCGGAGTGTGGAGCGGGGGCAGGCATGACTCGGTGGGCTGAACCCAGGAGCTGAGCCCCCAGCGGGCCAGGAGCAACGGGCCCGAGAAGCTGCAGATGGGCTGAGCCAACACCGGCACCAGCACCAGCACCAGCACCACTGCTAAAGGGCTCCACCAGCACAAGCCCGGCGGCAGCACCAGGAATGGCACCACCAGTGAGGCCAGCACCAGCAGCACCAACTCCACCAGCACAGCACCACCAGGTACGGTGTGTGCAGAGCTGTGCCAGTGCCCCGGCTGTCAGCTGACCTCACAGAAGTAAGGATCCCTGGATTCCTGGAATCATGGAATGACTTAGAATGGAATCACAGAATGGAATGGAATGGAATGGAATGGAATGGAATGGAATGGAATGGAATGGAATGGAATGGAGCTTCAAGATCATCTAGTTCCAACCCCTCTGCTAGGCAGGGAGGGACACCTCCCACTACAGGACATTGCTGTCAGTCCCATCCCTTCTATCTTTGAACCCTTCCAGCAATGGGGCATGCATGACTTCCCTGGGCGAGGTGTGTCAGTGTCTCACCACTCTCATATTTTCACATTTCTTCCTAATATCCTAAATTTCCCCTGTGCGAGTTTCAAGCTGTTTCCAGTGTCCTGGCACTCCATGCCCTTGTAAAAACATCCTTCCCCATCTTTTCTGTACCCCCTTCAGGCACTGGAAGGTGCTGTAAGGTCTCCCTGCAGCCTTGTCTCCTCCAGGCTGAAGAACTCCAACTCTCTCAGCCTCTCTCCATAGCAGAGGTTCTCCAGCATCCAGGTGACCTCCTGAACTGCCAGCTCTCTAAGAGACTTGATGCCTCTTTCCTTGTCATTCCATGGATAGGGAAGCATCCATTATCCTGCTTCAACGATATTGGTTTTTGACACCTGTTAAAATAAACTGGGAGTGCTGCAGGGGGTGAAGGTGGGGAGAATTTATTTGTATTTTCTATATACAAATCTACCAGACCTGATCTCTGGGCTGGGAGGAGAGGTGCTTGAGGGGCCCCTGTGACAGGGCTGATTCAGGAGAGAAGTCCACGGCTCTTCCATCACCTGATGGATGAGAATTCTCAACAAAGGACTGTGGAGAGCTGATGGTAAAGTGAGGGTGTCACCAAAGCCTCAGAGCTCAGTGAAGCACTAGGGAAGAAAGGAGCAGGAAAAAGGGAGCTTAAGTTTCTGGTCCTCCTGACTTTTTTAGAAATTATGGGCAGGAAATGAGAGGGGATTAATGACCACTCTGTGTTCTGCCCCTCTTGGATCCCTCGGGGTCCTAAGCACTCTTTAGGTCTTCATACTGGTACCTAAAATTAGCTTAGTCCACTCAAACCATGACTAGAGAGTAGTAGAGAAGAAACCTACAAGTGAAATGAGCAAGTCATAGAATGAAGGGAAGAATTGCTGCCAAATATATTTTTTGGATGCAAAACCCTCAACTCCAGACAACCTAAATGCCACACCAGATTTTGCCAGTATGAAAGTGACAGCATTTTCTGCTTCTCCATATCTTCAATTAAAACGGGGAATTCAAGAATCCCATTCACAAAAACACTGCAACCTTCCAAGATAAAGAAAAGTAGATGAAGTTTTCCCTTCCCCAAGTCCACCTTCATCTTCCTCATAGGCAGATGAAACTGCTTTTTCCTTTATGCTGAACCACTTGTGTTTTCTTCTTCCTTCCATTGGTAGTGGAAGCTATTGGAAAGCATCCCATGATCAGAGGGCTGCGGGTACTTCCTGGATTTCCTTTTTCTGTATCAGGACACCATTGCACCCATCTCCATGTATCCCTTTAGAACTCACTGGCTTTTTCTTCCATCTAATTACTTTGCTGGACTTTGTTTCTCAATACTGGTAGAGAAGTGCAAGGTCTTGAACCAAGGAACGCAGAACCCAACAGCATGGCTCAGACTGGGATCCACGTGGCCAGAGAGCAGCCTTGTGGACACATATCAGATAGACTATATTAGCAGGGTTGGACCTGATGATCCTTGAGGTCCCTTACAGCCTGATATCCTATGATTCGTTTTTTCTATCCATCTATTTGAAAGGCCTCTCTGCTAGACCTCAGTATTGCCTTTTAGTGAAAGGGTTGCTTTTATTGGAGGGCCCCTCTGCTAGACATAAGGCCTTCTGTATGATCCTCCTTGAGAACGTGCTTTGAGCTATGGCACTAACGAGATAAGAAAAAAATTAATTAACCGGTGGTATTGAGCACGGCATGCAGGAGATAAGGAGATGTAACCACAGGAACAGAGGACGACTGGTTCTGGATGGTGTAAGGTGCCAAGTCATCAGAAACGAGGAGCAGAGCAACATAAGTTCACCAAGAGGGCAAGTGATGGAGAGGAAGAACGGCCACCGGATGAAGCAAACGACCACCAGAGGGACTGTGATTCTGGGAAAAACCACTAGATGCCGACAGAGAAGGCACAATAGTTTAATATGAGGTAGATTCATCTTGGTGATTTCTTAGCATAGGCAGTCTCATGTTAATTAGTTCTTGGAAAAATCAGGCCTATACAATTCCTTCTGTGTAATAAAAGCTGCCCGAGTCTTTTGTCTTACGGACCATATATAGAGAGGAGGAATCCCCCATGAGTCCCCATCACTGCTTAATAAAGGATACCCACTTAACAGTGTCTAAGTGCTGCGGAGGTGAGTTTTGTTTCACCTTCTTCAGTGGCACAGCATCTCCACAGTTCACACTAACCCTGAAAATACAGCCACGATGACTGAAAACATCATGGCATGAAACTAACAGCACGACACTGCTTTCATCTGGCAATAAGCTTGAAGCATTTTTTCCCCCAGATCCTTACTTGTTAGCAGAAGGAAGAAACCCCCCCCTGCAAAATGCCTGAGCTAACAGTGGGTTGGTTTGGGCTGTTCCACGGGGCAACTCTACAGCCAGCTCTAAAAAGGCAACAGGTTTTGGGTTGGCTATTATGGAAGAAGGGTTTGCAAGAGCCAGCTGACGAAGCATGAGGTTGTGCCTGGACCCCCTTGCTTTCCAAGCTCCTCCAGAGGAGTCTGGGAAGATCAAGCCTTAGCCTCCAGTTCTAAAGAAGAGTTTGGACCCTCGGTTCTGCCAAAGGGCCGGTTTATTGCAGCGCAATCAGAGGGCTCCGCAGAGGGACGCTGTCTGTGGTTTGCCTGAGAAAGGCATGCGGCACTGTCAGCTTCATCTCCGTACTTTGGAAGTCACCTGGTGGGCATTATTACCAATTACAGCAGTTGCTTTTTCTCCATGAAGAGCTAGCACAGGGTAGGAAGCCTCTCTCTTAACTTTCCTATCCTCCTCCAGACAATTTACAAAAGTTCTCAACAATTCTCAGTCTCCTTGGGATGTTCAAACCACCATGAACTTGTTGCTAGGTCTCCTGAATGTCTACTGGGCTTGGGTTTGGCCTAGAGTTAAACAACTACTCAAAAAGACCTTGCCATTTTCTCTTAAAACTAACTTGACAAAACATTAAGATTCAGCACAACAGCTAGCAGGGGCTCATGGAGAAAGGACATCTTATGCATTTGGCAAGGAAGATTTGCTGGCAGCAGGAATTGAACCAAGATCTCCCTGCTGATAGGCTGCCAGTGTTCAGGGAAGGTGAGTGAGCTGGACTGGAGATGCTAGTGCATCTTGCCCCACAAATCTTCTGCCCCTTCAGATACAGTCTTTTCTGGGAGGGTGTTGAGACACTGGCCCAGGTTTCCCAGAAAAGCTGTGCCTGGAAGCGTCCAATACCAGGTTGGATGGGACTTGCTGGTCTAGTGAAAGGTGTCCCTGCCCATGGCAGAAGGTTTGGAACTAGATGACCTCTAAGGTCCCTTCCAACCCAAACCATTCTCTGATTCTGTGAAGTCAGGTCAAACCTGCCTCTGTCAGCATTGGGATGGCCATGGATACTTGGGGTGGACTAGCTGCCACCTTGTTCTATGCTGCAGTTGCTCTCCTGAGAGTACTGAGGAGCCTCTGCCAGTGGGAAGATTTGCAGGAGTGTCTGCAACACAGTCTGCAAATGACCCCCTGGATGTGGCAGTGATTTTCTGCATCTGATCAGACTTAAGTAGTGAAAGACTTCTCTTACCTGCAGGATGAATTTTCACATTCATTGATCTGCTGCTGCTTTGTACATCTGCCTGCAAATTAGGCAGATTAAAAAAAGAAAGAGAAAAGGAAAAGGAAACAAGAAAGAGAAGGAGAAGGAGAAGGAAAAGAGGAAGGGGAAGGAAGACCAGAAGTGGAATGGAAAGAAGGGAAAGGAGAAGGGGAAGGAGAAGGGGAAGGGCAAAATGAATGGGAACGGGAAGGGGCGGGGTCAGGCACGACTCGGTGGGCTGAACCCAGGAGCTGAGCCCCCAGTGAGCAAAGAGCAGTGGACCTGAGAAGCTGCAGATGGGCAGCACCAACTCCACCAGCACAGCACCACCAGGTACGGTGTGTGCAGAGCTGTGCCAGTGCCCCGGCTGTCAGCTGACCTCACAGAAGTAAGGATCCCTGGATTCCTGGAATCATGGAATGACTTAGAATGGAATCACAGAATGGAATGGAATGGAGCTTCAAGATCATCTAGTTCCATCCCCTCTGCTGGTCAGGGACACCCGTACCCCTTGGTGTGCTTTCTGGTGCAGCCTGGGCCCCAGGCTGTGCCCACTGGGTCTCCCAGCACCCCTCAGGGTGCCTTTCTGGGCACCCCAAAGCTCTCTGGTGCACGCCCAGCCTTCTGTTTGTCAGGGAGGCAGAGGGGCTGCAGGAGCAACTGGCCCAGCTCCAAAGGGAAAACCTGGCACTGTGCCAGCAGCTGGGAGACATGCAGAACAAGACCAGCCCAGCAGGAGGGGTGAGTGATTTTAGTCTGGAGAAGAGGAGGCTCTGGGCAGACCTCATCACTCTCTACAACTCCCGGAAAGGAGGTTGCAGCCAGGTGGGCATCGGTCTCTTCTCTTCTCCCAGGCAGCTCTCAGTAAGACAAGAGGCCATTGGTCTAGAGCTCTGCCAGGGGAGGATGAGCTTAGATACTAGGAAGAACTTCTTGACAGAGAGGGTGATCAGGCATTGGAATGGGCTGTCCAGGGAGATGGAGAATTCCCCATCCCTGGACTTTTTGAAAAAGAGACTGGCCGTGGCACCAGACATGGTTACCAGTGCCATGGTCTGGGAAGCAGCGTGGTAGTGGATCAAGGGTGTGACTTGAGGATCTCAGAGGTCCTGCCCAAGCCGGCTGATTCTGGGATTCTCTGATGCCTTTAGATGGGAGTGAAGGAAGATCCCTTGGCTTTGCCATGCACTGGGGAGGCTGATCTGGGTACAGGAGAGCAGGCTGAGCTGCTTAAGGCAGGTTGCTTTTTCCCCACATAGGGGTGGGTGTGCGGGCTCTGCGTGCAGCTGGAGGCAGCCGCAGGCCCAGAAATCTCTGGAGCTCCAAGCTACAAAGCAGGAGCTTGCCAGGGCTGCTGGTGGCTCTTCTGCAATGGCACTTCCCACTCCTCAGCTGGGTCCCAGCACCACAGCGCTGGTGGCTGTTTCATAGCAGCCTTCCTCTAGAAATGGGTGGCAGAGAGAGCAGGGCTTTGGAGAGGGGTGGGCACTGCCTTTTTCTTCTGGAGGCTGGAACTTGCCTCTTCTCCTTTAGGCACAGGCAGCTGCTCAAGGCACAAGAGAAGAGCTCAACAGCGCTGATGCCACTGATGAGGAGAGAAAACTGCTGGAGCAGAGAATCCAAGCTCTGGAAGGGGAGCTGGAAAAAGCACAGAGAAGAGAGGAGGACCAAACACTGCAGCTGGCACGTGCACATGAAGAAACTAAATTAACTGAAAAGCAGTATCTGGTGGGCCTAGGAATCATCAAATTCGAAGCAGAGAGAATTAAAGAGCTGGAATTAGAGCTGGACAGAGCATGCAGCAGGCAGGCAAGTGGAGACTACGAGGCAACACGAATGAGGGCAGGCAGAAACGGGAAGGTGACCCCAAACGTGGGGTTTTACCCACCAACTGCACTTTGAACCTTTTCATCGTGGCTTTTTGTTTCCTAGGAGAATCTCTTCCAGCGTTTGTTTTATAACGTTTCTTGTTGGTTGTTAAGTTTTTCCAGTTGAAGATTAAAAACTTTGTGAATAATGGAGGAAGTGATGCGGGAAGTGGCATTTATTACTGCAAGGTCTCTGTTTCACATGCCCGGCGGGGCTTGGAAATACACCCGCAGGCACAAACCCCACGGAGCTGGGGAAGCCCAAAAGGCATCCCGAGGTGCCCTGGGCTGCTCAGAAAGGGGTTCTTAGGGGCTGTCAGCATCCTGGGACACACACCAACTGCCCTGGAGAGCACTGACATTCACAGAGAGGGCACGTTTGGGGCACCCCAAATGCAGAGCCACGGGCTGGGGGAGTATCAAAAGGCAGAGAGAGGTGTGCAGGGCATCCCCAAAAGGCTGACCAAGGGTTTGGGAGCACCCCAAAAGGTAGGTACACTGCCTTGTCTGGGGAGGCCCTCTGCCTCCCTGACAAACAGAAGGCTGGGCGTGCACCAGAGAGTTTGGGGTGCACAGAAAGGCACCCTGAGGGGTGCTGGGAGACCCAGTGGGCACAGCCTGGGGCCCAGGCTGCACCAGAAAGCACACCAAGGAGTACGGGTGTCCCTGCCCAGCAGAGGGGATGGAACTAGATGATCTTGCAGGTCCATTCCATTCCATTCCATTCCATTCCATTCCATTCCGTTCCATTCCATTCCATTCCATTCCATTCCATTCCATTCTGTGATTCCATTCTAAGTCGTTCCATGATTCCAGGAATCCAGGGATCCTTACTTCTGTGAGGTC
>JAAWXA010000996.1:0-10354 GCA_038090715.1 Florisuga fusca | reverse complement strand
GGTGGGACGGGAAGTGCGGCCTCGGGGCGGCGCTGGCGGGAGAGCGGCGGCGGGCGGCCCGGGGCCTTTCCCTTCCTCTCCCGCCCGCCAAGCGTGGGAGCCCCCGCCGCCTCCCGGAGGCCCCGCGGGGAGCCGGTCTCGGCGGGAGGAGAGAGGAGTCTGGTTCGGGCTCACTCTGCGGCTCTCGCTGGGAGCGGAGGAGCCCGCGGCCGAGCCCAGAGCTGAGCCCGGGGCTGATGCCCGCCGCCTCGAGACTGTGCGTGGGGTTTTCTTTTTTTTTTTTACGTCGGGGAAACCGATCATGCGAGCAGACGTTTTTCGACTCGACGGTGTCGTGGCAGGGAAGTTAATATCCTCAGTATGGGCTGGGGTAGTCAGCCTAAGACACGTGTCGTGCATAAAAGAATCAATGAATCATCTGTCTCGGTAACAGCTGAGATGTGTATATTTGGGTGTTTTTCTCATGATCACTTTTTTCATTATAGAAAAAGACCTTTGTCTGCCTGAAGAAGAGAGGGCTTTTTGTTTAAGTACAGCAAACATCCTGAACACAACTAACTTGCTTTGGTAGTAAGTCTTACAGAGGGAAGTAAAATCTTGAGGCTTTTTTTTTTTTTTTTTTTTTTTTTTTTTTTTTTTTTTTTTTTTTTGTGGGACAGGAAAATGTTGCTTAAGTTGATTGCATCAGCATTTATAGAAGATGGTCCAGAACAAATATCTGGAATCATACATAGTGCTTCTGTCTCTCGAGTACCCATTTGTGTAAATGTTGTACTGTCAAACCAGGTTTGTGTTCTGGGAGGAGTTATTAGCAAAGTTAAGAGTGGAGACTCGTGTATGGCTTCCTGTGGGGGTGCAGAAGCACAGATTCAGGAACTAAATCAAAGATCTTCAGGTACTGGTTACATGGAGCCCTACTTAAAGGGCTTTTAGAATGAGGCTTTGGTTTGGATAAGTGTGCTTCTTTTGGGGTTGCTTCATAAGAGTAATTTGGGATGCAACTTAGTCCATGGCAGTTAGAGAAAACTTTCTAGATCACTTCTGAAAAACTGACTTGAGCAAATACTGGTTTTGTTTGTTGAGAAATAAATTAACTTAGAAAATCATCAATGTTAAAAACAAAATAGAGGTAGATAACAGATTGAAATAAGATTTATTTTTAGGGAGCTTTTTTGTTGTGAGAAGCGAGAATATAAACAACCTCTCCAGTCAGTTACAAGCTCTGGAGCTATTTCGTTTTAAAATGGAATGGCTTAAAAGTCCATGCATCATGTAGAGAGTGATATAAAAGCCTGTGTGATAGTACTAACTTAAAAGGGTTGGTTTAGTTCATGTTTTCTCCAGTTCTGAAAATGCTTTTGTTGCTGTACTCATCATATGATACAATGTATAAAATTGTCACACATTTGAGGAAATTATTATTCACTCTCTGTTGCTGCCTGGGTGTTGATGTTGGAATCAAATGCCAGAAAACCGTATGATTTGTTACAGGAATTACTATAATTCCTAAAAAGCATTAAAAGCATTTTTATGTGTGAAAGCTTTTCTAGTTTCAATGGCACGTAGTAACATTGAGACACAAATCAAATTTCTTGGCATACCATCTGTTCAGTGAGGGTGTCACTGAGCAGCACAGCACTGAGCTATTTAATGTCCATTTTGTCAGGCACTCTTGTCATCTAAATTTTAGGATTATGATCAAGGTTGGATTGTAGTTAGTTAAAAAAAAAATCCAAACTAGTTCTGCAGTTACTGTTCTCTTACTTGAGGCACTAGCTTGCCCATCTATTTTGTGCAACATATTCTAGGCTAAGTATAGAGATTTTTTTGTGATGTAAAAGAATTATATTGGGAAAATGTTAAAAAGAAGTTAAAGTAGCACAAAAGGAAATCAAGCTAGTTTAGCCATACTGTCCCTGCTGTTATAATATTATGTGTGTGCTTAAGATACATGAAGTTTGTTTATACATTAAAACTTTTAAGATTTTACTGTTAATTTTAACTTTGTTTAGCATAACAGCAGCTTGACAGTAAGTTTTATAACTTTTTTTTTTATGGGCAACGACTGTTTTGAAATGATTAAAATGTTTTGCAGGCTTTAAAATAAAAGTTGTGTAAACACATAAATACTGTGGAGATTAATCCTGTGATACTGGTAGAATGATGATGCTCCCCAGGGTAGGTGGTACAATTGTCACTTCAGAATACATTAGTTACCAGAGTTTTTTATTAAGCTTAGATTTTGGTTAGAACATACCTTCTTGCCCCTTTATTTAAAAAAAAGTGGAATAAAAAAGTTTTAAAGAATGCTGTTAGGTTTTTTAAAGTACATTAGCAGTGCAGCTGGACCAGTACAATCTTGGGATCTACTCAGTCTCCTCTTATTGGGACTTCTGTGAGTCTGAGATAACAAAGCAGCGTGGGGCAGCCGTGTCTGAGGGAGGGTGACTTTACTTTCATAGCAGTTGAGTTCTGTGTGGTCTGAGTCCAGCATGGCCCCAGGTCAGCCCTGGGCCCCTGTTCAGCTGTGTGTCAGAGGGAGTGTGCTTCTGTCCCAGCAGGGATAGCACCCAGTCACAGTTAACAAGTCTCAGTGGATTTTTCCAAACCTGAGAGCCCTGTGGATGTCCCTGTCCTCTCTCCAAGCTTCGGAAGATTGGTGCAGCTGGCTCTGCATATTTGGTTCCACCAGGACTTACTAACTTGGAAGAGCAGTGTGTGAAAGCAACTGAACTTTTAGGCCAAAGCTGAGCCTCAAATATTATAACTGTGTTTGTGTAGCACTTCCTTTAGTTAATAGCTTAGGCTGGAATTGAGCTGAGTTTGCTTTGAGTAAGCTTAGATGTTTTTGCCATCCATGACAACCTTCCATTGACTGTGCTTTGACTCAGAGACCTGACAGAAATCTATCATTTTGGGGGCTGGAGGTGTCATGGTGTCAGTATTTGGGGGGATGTCAGGCTAGGTGTTCACTGCTTTTCTTACTCCTGTATCCTTGTGACTTCACATAAATTATTCTCTCACTCCAAGAGCTGCTGGTTACATCCAGTTTCACTTGAGGTGATACTTTCATATGCCAGCTAAGGTTTTAAAAATGTCTCAGTGCTGTTTAGTTCCTTACACACATGACTATACTGGGGAGATTTCAAGATCAGCATATACAATTCTGATACCACAGCAAATACATCAAACACTGATTACTGAACTGTACTGGCAAGGTATAGGGCAGTCTGCAGACAAGTTCAAGGTACTGTCCCTGAGATACCTACAAACATATTCTACTTAGACCCAGCTTAGCATCTGTTAACTTTCCATACCTAACCCTTGGCTTGAAGTTGTTTTATCAATTTTATGTCAGAGGGTCCTCTGATTATATAAATTATAAAAGATACAAATCTGGTGTGTTCTTTAGCTGCT
Organism: Florisuga fusca; assembly: GCA_038090715.1. Classification (NCBI taxonomy): domain Eukaryota; kingdom Metazoa; phylum Chordata; class Aves; order Apodiformes; family Trochilidae; genus Florisuga; species Florisuga fusca. The sequence continues at coordinate 6,937 of JAAWXA010000996.1, read as the reverse complement.
GACAGAAAAAATGTGCTACTCTGGTCTGCTGCAAGGAACTGGATGTATCTCCTCCTCTCATGGAGATCTCTCACTTCTCCAGTGAGCAGTTTCAATTTCTGTATCGATTGATTGTCACTGTTTGTATAAGAGTAACAGCAGCTCTTGTCTCTGCCACTTTCACATTGGTAGTTACATGGAGCAGGGACAAAAAGCTCAAGGCTGTCTTTATTTCTGGTGTTGATCTTCAGTGTCATGGGCAGCTGAGTTGCTAGGATTGGTCTGTGCAAGAGTTAAGTCAGTAAGAGGGCAGCTTTCTAGCTGCTGTGAGAGTAATTGTACAAATATGGATGATACAAGAACAGAGTGCTTCAAATAAAATGGGCTGCTGATGCCCTACAGATAGCAGTGCATTTCATGTCATCTGACCAGAAGATTGAAAGCATTTGATCCATTCTTACTAATTTTATGCAGTAAATTTTATGGGTTTATGCAGTAACAATTACTTTGTTGAATGCCAGATCTTTGGGGTTTTGTTTAAATTCAAAAAAGCCCCAAACCAGATTTGCATTTGTAGCATCCTTTGAGTACAGGGTATTTCAGCATCTTTTAATTCAAAGAACTCTTTCACCTCTTGTGCCTAGGCTTTTTGTTTTTAAGCTTCTCAGACATGGTTTTCCAGATAAAGTGCTTACTGGAGTGAGAGAATGGACTGCACCTACAGGCAGCTTGGAAAATTACTTCCCCAGTAGTTCTTTCTGGTTTAACAGACATTCCTTAATGTCTTGTGGACCTCAGGTGCTGTGACACAGCTGTAGCCTGTTCAGAACCATCTCAGACCAAATAGCTTATAGCTCTGCCATCCTGCCCTAGAACAGCTTTGAATTTTGTTGTCTTACAGTGTGCAATACAGGTTAGGACAGAGAGCCTTAGAAATGTTAATTTTACATGTTTCCTGGGACCATTGACTGTTTCGGTGTGTGTTTTGATTTGGGTTATGTGGGAAAAAGTTTTAAGTGGCAGATAGGATGTTCTGTTCCCTTCCATAACATCAAAGTTTCACAGAATCAGCCGGGCTGGAAAGGACCTCTGAGATCATCAAGTCCAACCCTTAATTATTAAGGGTTTTAATTAATAGTTTCAAATTCTAGAGGAATGTTGGCTGATGTGCATGTAGTCTGGAGAGAGAAAAAATGTGCTTCCAAATAAATTGTTTGGCAGTACACCTTTGCTGTTTTTTCCTTGCCCATTTAGCTTTAGAAATTCAAGAATGACAGAAAGAGTGTTCTTAGGCATATGGACTCTGAGCAGGAAAAAATGTTTTTGTTTATTAATTAATTATTATATTTTATTATTATTTGTTTTATTAAAATGATGTTATTAATTATTATGTTTTATTGTTGGAGGAAAGCTTGCTTTTGCTCTCATTTCCTCTACCATCTTAGACCTTGTGTCACAAAAGCATTAATCTCTTCTGGTGAGATGTTGATGAATGCCCTTTGGGGCCAATTAACGAATGCCATCATTACAGAACTCATGTAGTTGCTGTAGCTGTATATGTCTTTAAATTATGCTATAGGGTCATATATGTGTTGTTAAATCAGTAAGTTCTGATATTCAGTGTTACTACCAAATATATTTGAGTTTTCCTTTCATCCTCTCCAGTCCACTATATACATTTATCTCTTAGAGTTGTCTACGGATTCTTTGGGGGGTAAAATTTTGCTATGTGATTTTCTTATGATAATTTTTCTGTTATTATGGTAGAGTACTGGCATTAGCTCTTATTTCTGGTGTTTAAGACTCATTAACTGCCTGCTCTTGTACATGTATAGAAGGCAAATCTGTCTCCAGCAAAGCTTGTTTCCCATTTCTTGTGTGTTCACTGTCAGGAAGCTGTTGGGGTTTTTTTCAGAAGTGAGGGCCTACCTTTTTTTCAAGACTTGACCATGCAAGGTTGCTGAGATAATACTGGAAGCAAGAATACATGCCTTGTTAGTTGTGTTTGGTGATCTTGAAGGGGTTTTTTATTGTTGGGCTGTGTCTGTTACAGGATCATCAATAGGAACACAGTAATAGTAATCTAAATAACCAATGATGTTAAAACAGTCTTTACTTTCTGTGACAGCATATTGACTCTGAGCTCATGGGCTGTCCTCCAGGGTGAGCTCTAAATGTGTGAACTGGGAAGTTAAAAATAGATAAGAGAACCCCTTCCAAGCTTTTAACTGTCTATATGCTGGAATTTGAGGGGTCTCCCCAGTGTTGTCTTAAATACAATTCCTGTCCATGCTATGCATCAGGATGTCCCTGTTCTTTCTTTCATTTTGTTTCACAGTTGTATGCTGTGTGATCATTTCTTGTGCAAGAGGACTACTTGCCTTCCTGAAAATCTTTTACAGGTTTAGTAATTAATGTGGAGTTCAAGATCCTTAGGGCAGAGAGGAGGACTTGAACACTGCTCACTACCCTGGACTTGAACAGAGCAGACTTTGGCCTCTTCAGGGACCTGTTTGATGAATACTATGGGCTAAAGCCCTGGAGAGAAGAGGAGCCCGGGAAGGCTGGTGTACAGTCAAGGATCACCTCCTCCAAGCTTAGGAGCAGTGCATCCCAACAAAGAGGAGGTCAAGCATAGAGACCAGGAGGTTTGCATGGATGAGTAAGGAGCTCCTGGACAAACTCGGATACAAAAGGGAAGCTGACAAAGGGTGGAAACAAGGATGGGTGGCTTGGGAGAATTAGAGAAATTGTCTGGGCAGCAAGGGATAAAGTTAGGATAGCTAAAACCATGATAGAATGAAATCTGGCCAGGGATATCAAAGTCTACAAGAAAAGCTTCTACAGGTATGTCAGTGATAAAAGGAAGACCAGGGAAAATGTGGGACCTCTGTGAAAGAAAATGGGAGACTTGGTTACCTGGGATGTGGAGAAGACTGAGGTACTCAATGCTTTTCTTCCCTCAGTCTTTACCTGAAGGTGCTCGGGCAACATCTAAATCACAGAAGGCAAAGGCAGAGAAGATCAGTCCACAGAAGTAGAAAATCATGTTGAAGAGCAAGGAACCTGCAGGTGCACAGGTTATTGGACCTGATGAGATGCATCCGTGGGTCCTGATGGAACTGGCAGATGAAGTTGCTAAACCACAATCCATCATATTTGAGAAGTCATGGCAGTACAGTGAAGTTCTCACTGGAAAAGGGGAAACAAACCCCCCATTTTTAAAAAGGAAAAAAAAAAAATCAAACCAAGTAAACTTCTGGACGGTCAGTCTCACCTCTGTGCCTGACAAGATCATGGAGCAGATCCTCTGTGTTAAAAAGAACTGTGCTAAGGCACATGGAAAATAGGGTGATTTGTGACAGCCAGCATGGCTTGACTAACAGCAAATCATGCCTGACAAAGTCGGATGCATTGTACAATGGGCTTACAGTGTGGCTGGATAAGGGAAGAGCAACTGCAATTGTGCAAAGCATTGACACTGTACTGCACAACATCTTTGTCTCTGGAGAGGCGTGTGCTTGACAGGTGGACCTCTCAGTGGATAAGGAATTGGCTGGATGATTGTGCTCTGTGTCCAAGTGGGCATCAGTGATGAGTGGCATTTCTCAGGGATCTGTATCAGGACCAGAACTATTTAACATCTTTGAATGGTGGAAATGAATGCACGCTGAGCACATCTGCTGATGACACCAAACTGTGTTTGTGGTTGAGGGAGGGAGAGGAGGCCATCCAGGGGACCTTGACAAGTTTGAGGGGTGGGCCCATGACATTTTCATCAAGGTCAGTAAGGCCAAGCAGAAGGTCCTGCACCTGGGTCAGGGCAATCCCAAGCATAATTACAGGCTGGGTGGAGAATGGATTGTAAACAGCCCTGAGGAGAAGGACTTGGGTGTGTTGGTTGATGAGAAGCTCAACATGAGCCAGCAGTGTGTGCTTGGAGCCCAGAAAGTCAACTGTATCCTGGGCTGCATGAAAAGAAGGGTGGGCAGCAGGTCCAGGGAGATGCTTCTCCCCCTCTATTCTGCTCTTGTGAGACCCCACCTGGAGTACAGTGCCCAGTTCTGGAGGCCCCAGCCCAGGAAGGACATGGAGGTGTTGGGAGCGAGTGCAGATGAGGGCCACAAAGATGATCAGAGGGCTGGAGCACCTCTCCTGTGAAAAAGGCTGAGAGAGTTGGGGTTGTTCAGCCAGGAGACAAGAAGGTTCCCAGGAGGCCTTAAAGCAGCCTTTCAGTAAATAAAGGGTACTTAGGGGAAAGATGGGGACTGACTTTTTAGTAGGGCCTGTACCAGTGGGACAAGGGGGTTTTAAACAATGAGAGGATGGATTCTGAGTAGATTTTTATCTTTATTTTTTTACAAGGAGGGTGGTGGAATGCTGTAACAGTTTGTCCAGAAAGGTGTTGGATGCCCCCTCCCTGGAAACATTGAAGGTCAGGTTGGATGGGGCTGTGTGCAANAAGAGACAGGAGAAAATGTCACAGTGATTTTATGAATGTCTACGGTGAAGTTATTCTGTATGCAAGATCACAATTTTAGTGGCATATAGTATTATCTTTACCTGTCTGGCCAAATTTTTGTGTTCTAGTTGTGTTCTAGCTTAATTGGCACATAATTTTTTAAAAAGTTTCTGCTGGAGCTCTTTTGTAAGAATTAAGTTAGGAAGAGTGTCTTGCTTTGCTTAAAAATAGGACTTAAACATAAGAACTTGTAGTATTTCCATCTTTAAGTGTGGAGGATTTGATATGGAGGTGATTCTGATAGCTCTTCTTTTCTCTGAAGATTATCAGATACCATTAAGATGTGAAAAAAATACTGTTCATAGGTAAGAAATTCTATAGTGGGTCAGACCAACAGTCCATATAGTCTGTTGTCTGGGCAGTGGGAATACAAGATGGTGTTTAGGGTGGGCATGTATACTTACCTGCTGTCTGAGTCTGTCCCCTCATACCACTGTAGTGCTAGGGAGTTTGGAGAATGATCCTTCAGTTATCCTGTTTTTTTCTGGACTTAGCATTCAGGAATATTTTGTGGTTTTTTGAACCTGCTGTCACTGTCAGTCTCTACTGTCACCTCTTGCACCAGATTTGGGAAGTTCATTAACTACTGTGTGAAGTTCTGCTTTTTTATGCCTGTCTTTAAATTCATGCCTACTTAGCATTTCCCCTCCTGTCCCAGTTTTCATGTGGGAGTCAGTGAAGTTGCATTTTGTTGTTTGTTCCATACCTTGGCAAACCTCCACACTTGAAGAGTCTTTCCTAGTAAAGCAGCTGTATCAACACTTCAGTCAGCTAATTGAATCATAGAATCATAGAATCATAGAATTAGCCGGGTTGGAAGGGACCTCAGAGATCATCTAGTCCAACCCTTGACCCACTGGAGCAGTTGCTAGACCATGGCACTGAGTGCCACATCCAGTCTTTTTTTAAATGTCTCCAGGGACGGAGAATCTACCACCTCACAGGCTGTGTGTTGTTCTTGGATTGCAGAGACCAGGTCTATAGGCAGTAGTCAAGATATAGATGTACCAGGTTTTTGTATAGCAACCAAATGATGCCTGTGGTCTAGATCATGAGTATGTTCACTGATGATGCCCAGGGTTTTAGTGGCTTTTTTTTTTTTTTTGGCTGAGCATTGGGCTGATAGTTTCAGAGAACTGTTGGTGATAGCACAAGTATCTTTATGTATCTTTTCTGAGCTGTAACTTTATAATTACCATGATGCCAAACTTGGATTTTAATAGTTACAGGGCTGTGCAGCCAAAGTCTTATCTTGGAGTAGTTCCTTTAGTCTGTGAGATGGAAGAAAATGGTAGTTTCAAACTGAGAGCATGGGAGAGCAACACACATTGAGCAATACACAGAGTTTGGATAGATAGGAGGCAGTATGGCTTTTAATTTGTTGTGACTAAGGGAGAGGATTGAGTGATGGAGGGAAAAGAAAAGGTGGAATAAAGGTAAAACCAGAGTGGATGAGGAGAAAGTTGGAGAGGGTGTCTGAGAAGTGCTGTTTCAGGACTAAGCACTGGACAAAGTTGGGGAAGGATGCAAAAGTTTAGTTATGAGTTTATGAATGCAGCAGTGAGGGAGAGATGGAGCAAGTTAGGATCAGAAGGGAAGGATTGAAAGTAAAAGACAAAGTTTTTTGTTGCATGAAAAAATAGGATCCCTACAGGGTACTTCTCTGAAGAACAGGGGATTGACTTCATTGTTCTTAATTCTCAAAGTCTGCTGGCCAGTAGGTAGTTTTCAAATCCATTCACTTGATGTCTTTGACTTCCTCTAGCAGCTGTCATGGAAAGGTAAACAGCCTTTATTTGTTATGATCAGATGTGGGCTTGCATGATAGTATTTAAAGCTCATGGTGAATTTGGTGGTGCAAAAGAAGCTACTACAGATTTTACCTGATGAAATACTATTTTAAATTAAGTTTGAGAAACTATCAAGTGTTAAGCAGTTAGGTAGCTTCTGGGCTGAGGTTTTCTAGGCCACCTTTATTAAGCTATTGCATAAATAGTACATGAAACCTGGTGGCATTCTCTGTAGGACCTCATCTCTAAGCTGTGAGCAGAATAGATTGTGCTGTGAGAATTGAGCAAGTCAGGAGAGAAATTATTGTCTGTAGGACTTCAGCTGCTTTTGCTCTCTGTGGAATTCCCTGCTTCAGTCATTGTACAGCTGTCTTCTAGAGCAATGCCATGGCTTGAATGTGCTTTGAAAATAAGATTGTTTGTGACAAGCAAAGTTGAAATGGTAAAATGGTAAAAGTGACTGGGATGCACACCTTATGTTAGTGTATTTAGCTGTGCTTGAATGCTTAGGGAGTTACTTGTAATCAGTACTGTGAAATTCTTATGTGACTAAAATGCTGTATGGTTTAGAAATCATGTCTGAGATCAGTTCATTTGTATTCTTCAGAAATCTCAACAAGGCATATTAATATCATTGTCCTGTCTT
>JAAWXA010000995.1:0-13151 GCA_038090715.1 Florisuga fusca | reverse complement strand
GGTAGAGTCTTTCTTTCCAGGCAAACCATATCGGATTCCTCTAGAGAGGAGCTGAGAAGTAAAACCAAGAAAAGAGCTAGAAGCTTTACAAAATCTTCCAGGGACTGAATACTATGGGAAGATCATTCCTAAAAACAGCTTTCTAATACATGAGCTCCTCAAAAATCTCTTGAGTTCTGATTTTTTTCTATGCAAAACGTGCTTAGGACTGCAGAGAAGCGAAACAAAACGGTAGCTCTGAGACTCTGCTTACCTCTTGTAACAAAGTTTCACATAAAACAAAAGTTTAAACCAACATTCACTGCAAATTCCTTAAGGTTTGAAGGTTTAAAGCTTTATAACTATGTTAGATTCTTTCTTTCCAGGCAAATCATATAGGACTCTTCTAGAGAGGAGCTGAAAAGTAATACCAAGCAAAAGAGCTTGCAGCTTTATAAAATGTTCCAGGGAAAATATACTATGGGAAGTTCATCCTTAAAAACGGGTTTCTAATACATGAGCTCGTCAAAAATAGGTATAGTTCACATCTTTTACTAGGCAAAACCTGCTTTAGGACTGCAGAGAAGCGAAACAAATCTGTAGCTCTGATTCTCTGCTTAGCTCTTCTAACAAAGTTCCACATAAAACAGAAGTTTAAACGAACATTCACTACAAATTCCTAAAGTTTGGAAGGTTTTAAAGCCTTAAAACTATGGAAGAGTCTTTCTTTCAAGGCAAAAGATATTGTACTTCTCTAGAGAGGAGCTGAGAAGTAAAACCAAGAAAATAGCTTGGGGCTTTGTAAACTGTTCCAGGGACAGAAGAGTGTGAGAATATGGTTTTGGTAAACTGGCTTGTAATGTAGGAGCTCTTCTTCACATCTCTGCAGTTCACCTCTTTTTCTATGCAAAACCTGCTTTAGGACTGCAGAGAAGCAAAACAAAACTGTAGCTCTGAGACTCTGCTTACCTCTTCTAACAAAGTTCCACATAAAACAGAAGTTTCAACCAACATTAACTGCAAATTCTTTAAGGTTTGAAGGTTTTGAAGCCTTGTAACTATGGTAGAGTCTTTCTTTCCAGGCAAATCATATAGGATTCTTCTAGAGAGGAGCTGAGAAGTAAAACCAAGAAAAGAGCTAGAAGCTTTATAAAATCTTCCAGGGACTGAATACTATGGGAAGATCATTCCTAAAAACAGCTTTCTAATACATGAGCTCCTCAAAAATCTCTTGAGTTCAGATCTTTTTCTATGCAAAACCTGCTTTAGGACTGCAGAGAAGCGAAACAAAACTGTAGCTCTGAGACTCTGCTTACCTCTTGTAACAAAGTTCCACATAAAACAGAAGTTTAAACCAACATTCACTGCAAATTCCTAAAGTTTGGAAGGTTTTAAAGCCTTAAAACTATGGAAGACTCTGTCTTTCTTTCCAGGCAAATGATATTGGACTCTTCTAGAGAGGAGCTGAAAAGTAATACCAAGCAAACAGCTTGCATCTTTCTAAAATCTTCCAGAGAAAATATACTATGGGAAGTTCATTCTTCAACGGTATCTCTGAGACTCTGCTTAACTCTTGTAACAAAGTTCCACATAAAACAGAAGTTTAAACCAACATTCACTGCAAATTCCTTAAGGTTTGAAGGTTTAAAGCTTTATCACTATGGTAGAGTCTTTCTTTCCAAGCAAATGATATTAGACCCTTCTACAGAGCAGCTGAGAAGTAAAACCAAGGAAACAGCTTGCAGCTTTATAAAATGTTCCAGGGAAAATATACTATGGGAAGATCATTCTTAAAAACGGGTTTTTAATACATGAGCTCGTCAAAAATAGGTATAGTTCACATCTTTTACTAGGCAAAACCTGCTTTAGGACTGCAGAGAAGCGAAACAAAACTGTAGCTCTGATTCTCTGCTTACCTCTTCTAACAAAGTTCCACATAAAACAGAAGTTTAAACGAACATTCACTACAAATTCCTAAAGTTTGGAAGGTTTTAAAGCCTTAAAACTATGGAAGAGTCTTTCTTTCAAGGCAAAAGATATTGGACTCCTCTAGAGAGGAGCTGAGAAGTAAAACCAAGAAAATAGCTTGGGGCTTTGTAAACTGTTCCAGGGACAGAAGAGTGTGAGAATATGGTTTTGGTAAACTGCTTTGTAATGTAGGAGCTCTTCTTCACATCTCTGCAGTTCACCTCTTTTTCTATGCAAGACAGGTTTTAGGACTGCAGAGAAGCGAAACGACACTGTAGCTCTGAGACTCCGCTTACCTCTTCTAACAGAATTCCACATAAAGCAGAAGTTTAAACCAACATTCACTGCAAATTCCTTAAGGTTGGAAGGTTTTAAAGCCTTATGACTATGGTAGAGTCTTTCTTTCCTTGCAAACCATATCGGGTTCCTCTACAGAGGAGCTGAGAAGTAAAATCAAGGAAACAGCTTGCAGCTTTATAAAATGTTCCAGGGAAAATATACTATGGGAAGATCATTCTTAAAAACGGGTTTCTAATACATGAGCTCGTCAAAAATAGGTATAGTTCACATCTTTTACTAGGCAAAACCTGCTTTAGGACTGCAGAGAAGCGAAACAAATCTGTAGCTCTGATTCTCTGCTTACCTCTTCTAACATAGTTCCACATAAAACAGAAGTTTAAACGAACATTCACTACAAATTCCTAAAGGTTGGAAGGTTTTAAAGCCTTATAACTATGGTAGAGTCTTTCTTTCAAGGCAAAAGATATTGTACTTCTCTAGAGAGGAGCTGAGAAGTAAAACCAAGAAAATAGCTTGGGGCTTTGTAAACTGTTCCAGGGACAGAAGAGTGTGAGAATATGGTTTTGGTAAACTGCTTTGTAATGTAGGAGCTCTTCTTCACATCTCTGCAGTTCACCTCTTTTTCTATGCAAGACAGGTTTTAGGACTGCAGAGAAGCGAAACGACACTGTAGCTCTGAGACTCCGCTTACCTCTTCTAACAAAATTCCACATAAAACAAAAGTTTAAACCAACATTCACTGCAAATTCCTTAAGGTTGGAAGGTTTTAAAGCCTTATGACTATGGTAGAGTCTTTCTTTCCAGGCAAACCATATCGGATTCCTCTAGAGAGGAGCTGAGAAGTAAAACCAAGAAAAGAGCTAGAAGCTTTACAAAATCTTCCAGGGACTGAATACTATGGGAAGATCATTCCTAAAAACAGCTTTCTAATACATGAGCTCCTCAAAAATCTCTTGAGTTCAGATCTTTTTCTATGCAAAACCTGCTTAGGACTGCAGAGAAGCGAAACGACACTGTAGCTCTGAGACTCTGCTTACCTCTTGTAACAAAGTTCCACATAAAACAGAAGTTTAAACCAACATTCACTGCAAATTCCTTAAGGTTTGAAGGTTTAAAGCTTTATCACTATGGTAGAGTCTTTCGTTCCAAGCAAATGATATTAGACCCTTCTACAGAGCAGCTGAGAAGTAAAACCAAGGAAACAGCTTGCAGCTTTATAAAATGTTCCAGGGAAAATATACTATGGGAAGTCATTCTTAAAAACGGGTTTCTAATACATGAGCTCGACAAAAATAGGTATAGTTCTGATCTTTTTCTAGGCAAAACCTGCTTTAGGACTGCAGAGAAGCGAAACAAAACGGTAGCTCTGAGACTCTGCTTACCTCTTGTAACAAAGTTCCACATAAAACAGAAGTTTAAACCAACATTCACTGCAAATTCCTTAAGGTTTGAAGTTTTAAAGCCTTAAAACTATGGTAGAGTCTTTCTTTCAAGGCAAATGATACTGGACTCGTCTAGAGAGGAGCTGAGAAGAAAAACCAAGAAAACAGCTTGCAGCTTTATAAAATGTTCTAGGGAAAGAAGAATGTGGGAAGATCATTCCTGCAAACGGGTTTCTAATACATGAGCTCGTCAACAATCTCTAGAGTTCAGATTTTTCTCTATGCAAAAACTGCTTTAGGACTGCAGAGAAGCAAAACAAAACGGTAGCTCTGAGACTCTGCTTACCTCTTGTAACAAAGTTTCACATAAAACAAAAGTTTAAACCAACATTCACTGCAAATTCCTTAAGGTTTGAAGGTTTAAAGCTTTATCACTATGGTAGATTCTTTCTTTCCAGGCAAATGATATAGACTCTTCTAGAGAGGAGCTGAGAAGTAATACCAAGGAAAAGAGCTTGCAGCTTTATAAAATGTTCCAGGGAAAATATACTATGGGAAGTTCATCCTTAAAAACGGGTTTCTAATACATGAGCTCGTCAAAAATAGGTATAGTTCACATCTTTTACTAGGCAAAACCTGCTTTAGGACTGCAGAGAAGCGAAACAAAACTGTAGCTCTGAGACTCTGCTTACCTCTTGTAACAAAGTTCCACATAAAACAGAAGTTTAAACGAACATTCACTGCAAATTCCTTAAGGTTGGAAGGTTTTAAAGCCTTAAAACTATGGTAGAGTCTTTCTTTCCAGGCAAATGATACTGGACTCTTCTAGAGAGGAGCTGAAAAGTAATACCAAGCAAACAGCTTGCAGCTTTCTAAAATCTTCCAGAGAAAATATACTATGGGAAGTTCATTCTTCAACGGTATCTCTGAGACTCTGCTTCACTCTTGTAACAAAGTTCCACATAAAACAGAAGTTTAAACCAACATTCACTGCAAATTCCTTAAGGTTGGAAGGTTTTAAAGCCTTAAAACTATGGTAGAGTCTTTCTTTCAAGGGAAATGATACTGGACTCGTCTAGAGAGGAGCTGAGAAGAAAAATCAAACAAACAGCTTGCAGCTTTATAAAATGTTCCAGGGAAAATATACTATGGGAAGTCATTCTTAAAAACGGGTTTCTAATACATGAGCTCGTTAACAATCTGTATAGTTCTGATCTTTTTCTATGCAAAATCTGCGTTAGGACTGCAGAGAAGCGAAACGACACTGTAGCTCTGATTCTCTGCTTACCTCTTCTAACAAAGTTCCACATAAAACAGAAGTTTAAACGAACATTCACTTCAAATTCCTTAAGGTTGGAAGGTTTTAAAGCCTTAAAACTATGGTATAGTCTTTCTTTCCAGGCAAATGATATTGGATTCGTCTTGAGAGGAGCTGAGAAGTAAAACCAAGCAAAGAGCTTGCAGCTTTATAAAATGTTCTAGGGACTGAATACTGTGGGAAGATCATTCCTGCAAACGGGTTTCTAATACATGAGCTCCTCAACAATCTCTTGAGTTCAGATCTTTTTCTATGCAAAACCTGCTTTAGGACTGCAGAGAAGCGTAACAAAACTGTAGCTCTGAGACTCTGCTTACCTCTTGTAACAAAGTTCCACATAAAACAAAAGTTTAAACCTACATTCACTGGAAATTCCTTAAGGTTTGAAGGTTTAAAGCTTTATCACTATGGTAGAGTCTTTCTTTCCAGGCAAATGATATTGGACTCTTCTAGAGAGGAGCTGAGAAGTAATACCAAGCAAACAGCTTGCATCTTTATAAAATCTTCCAGAGAAAATATACTATGGGAAGTTCATTCTTTAACGGTATCTCTGAGACTCTGCTTACCTCTTGTAACAAAGTTCCACATAAACCAGAAGTTTAAACCAACATTAACTGCAAATTCCTTAAGTTTTGATGGTTTTAAAGCATTATAACTATGGAGGAGTCTTTTGTAACAAGGCAAATCATGTAGGATTCTTCTAGACAGGAACTGAGAAGTAAAACCAAGCAAACAGCTAACAGCTTTATTAAATGTTCCAGGGACAATATGCTATGGGAAGATCATTCCTGTAAACGGGTTCCTAATACATGAGCTCGTCAAAAATCTCTATAGTTCAGGGTTCTTTTTATATGCAAAAAGTGATTTAGGAATGCAGAGAAGCGAAATAAAACTGTAACTCTGATATTTTGCTTACCTCTTCCACCAAACTTCCACATAAAACAAAAGTTTAAAACAACATTAACTAGAAATTCCTTAAGGTTTGAAGATTTTAAACCTTTATAACTATGTTAGAGTCTTTCTTTCCAGGCAAATGATATTGGACTCTTCTAGAGAGGAGCTGAGAAGTAAAACCAAGCAAACAGCTTGCAGCTTTATAAAATCTTCCAGAGAAAATATACTATGGGAAGTTCATTCTTTAACGGTATCTCTGAGACTCTGCTTACCTCTTGTAACAAAGTTCCACATAAACCAGAAGTTTAAACCAACATTAACTGCAAATTCCTTAAGTTTTGATGGTTTTAAAGCATTATAACTATGGAGGAGTCTTTTGGAACAAGGCAAATCATGTAGGATTCTTCTAGACAGGAACTGAGAAGTAAAACCAAGCAAACAGCTAACAGCTTTGTATAAGAGACAGGGAAAATATACTATGGGAAGATCATTCCTGTAAACGGGTTTCTAATACATGAGCTCGTCAAAAATCTCTATAGTTCAGGGTTTTTTATATGCAAAAAGTGATTTAGGAATGCAGAGAAGCGAAATAAAACTGTAACTCTGATATTTTGCTTACCTCTTCCACCAAACTTCCACATAAAACAAAAGTTTAAAACAACATTAACTAGAAATTCCTTAAGGTTTGAAGATTTTAAACCTTTATAACTATGTTAGAGTCTTTCTTTCCAGGCAAATCATATAGGATTCTTCTAGAGAGGAGCTGAGAAGTAAAACCAAGCAAACAGCTTGCAGCTTTATAAAATGTTCTAGGGAAGAAGAATGTGGGAAGATCATTCCTGCAAACGGATTTCTAATACATGAGCTCGTCAACAATCTCTAGAGTTCTGATTTTTCTCTATGCAAAAAGTGCTTTAGGACTGCAGAGAAGCGAAACAAAACGGTAGCTCTGAGACTCTGCTTACCTCTTGTAACAAAGTTTCACATAAAACAAAAGTTTAAACCAACATTCACTGCAAATTCCTTAAGGTTTGAAGGTTTAAAGCTTTATAACTATGTTAGATTCTTTCTTTCCAGGCAAATCATATAGGACTCTTCTAGAGAGGAGCTGAAAAGTAATACCAAGCAAAAGAGCTTGCAGCTTTATAAAATGTTCCAGGGAAAATATACTATGGGAAGTTCATCCTTAAAAACGGGTTTCTAATACATGAGCTCGTCAAAAATAGGTATAGTTCACATCTTTTACTAGGCAAAACCTGCTTTAGGACTGCAGAGAAGCGAAACAAATCTGTAGCTCTGATTCTCTGCTTAGCTCTTCTAACAAAGTTCCACATAAAACAGAAGTTTAAACGAACATTCACTACAAATTCCTAAAGTTTGGAAGGTTTTAAAGCCTTAAAACTATGGAAGAGTCTTTCTTTCAAGGCAAAAGATATTGTACTTCTCTAGAGAGGAGCTGAGAAGTAAAACCAAGAAAATAGCTTGGGGCTTTGTAAACTGTTCCAGGGACAGAAGAGTGTGAGAATATGGTTTTGGTAAACTGGCTTGTAATGTAGGAGCTCTTCTTCACATCTCTGCAGTTCACCTCTTTTTCTATGCAAAACCTGCTTTAGGACTGCAGAGAAGCAAAACAAAACTGTAGCTCTGAGACTCTGCTTACCTCTTCTAACAAAGTTCCACATAAAACAGAAGTTTCAACCAACATTAACTGCAAATTCTTTAAGGTTTGAAGGTTTTGAAGCCTTGTAACTATGGTAGAGTCTTTCTTTCCAGGCAAATGATATTGGATTCTTCTAGAGAGGAGCTGAGAAGTAAAACCAAGGAAAGAGCTTGCAGCTTTATAAAATCTTCCAGGGACTGAATACTATGGGAAGATCATTCCTAAAAACAGCTTTCTAATACATGAGCTCCTCAAAAATCTCTTGAGTTCAGATCTTTTTCTATGCAAAACCTGCTTTAGGACTGCAGAGAAGCGAAACAAAACTGTAGCTCTGAGACTCTGCTTACCTCTTGTAACAAAGTTCCACATAAAACAGAAGTTTAAACCAACATTCACTGCAAAATCCTTAAGGTTTGAAGTTTTAAAGCTTTATCACTATGGAAGAGTCTTTCTTTCCAGGCAAATGATATTGGACTCTTCTAGAGAGGAGCTGAAAAGTAATACCAAGCAAACAGCTTGCATCTTTCTAAAATCTTCCAGAGAAAATATACTATGAGACTTTCATTCTTCAACGGTATCTCTGAGACTCTGCTTAAGTCTTGTAACAAAGTTCCACATAAAACAGTTTAAACCAACATTCACTGCAAATTCCTTAAGGTTTGAAGGTTTAAAGCTTTATCACTATGGTAGAGTCTTTCTTTCCAAGCAAATGATATTAGACCCTTCTACAGAGCAGCTGAGAAGTAAAACCAAGGAAACAGCTTGCAGCTTTATAAAATGTTCCAGGGAAAATATACTATGGGAAGTCGATTCTTAAAAACGGGTTTCTAATACATGAGCTCGATAAAAATAGGTATAGTTCTGATCTTTTTCTAGGCAAAACCTGCTTTAGGACTGCAGAGAAGCGAAACAAAACGGTAGCTCTGATTCTCTGCTTACCTCTTCTAACAAAGTTCCACATAAAACAGAAGTTTAAACCAACATTCACTGCAAATTCCTTAAGCTTGGAAGGTTTTAAAGCCTTAAAACTATGGTAGAGTCTTTCTTTCCAGGCAAATGATACTGGACTCGTCTAGAGAGGAGCTGAGAAGAAAAACCAAGAAAACAGCTTGCAGCTTTATAAAATGTTCTAGGGACAGAAGAATGTGGGAAGATCATTCCTGTAAACGGGTTTCTAATACATGAGCTCGTCAACAATCTCTAGAGTTCAGATCTTTTTCTATGCAAAATCTGCATTAGGACTGCAGAGAAGCGAAACGACACTGTAGCTCTGAGACTCTGCTTACCTCTTGTAACAAAGTTCCACATAAAACAGAAGTTTAAACCAACATTCACTGCAAATTCCTTAAGGTTGGAAGGTTTTAAAGCCTTAAAACTATGGTAGAGTCTTTCTTTCAAGGGAAATGATACTGGACTCGTCTAGAGAGTAGCTGAGAAGAAAAACCAAGAAAACAGCTTGCAGCTTTATAAAATGTTCTAGGGACAGAAGAATGTGGGAAGATCATTCCTGCAAACGGGTTTCTAATACATGAGCTCCTCAATAATCTCTTGAGTTCAGATCTTTTTCTAGGTAAAAACTGCTTTAGGAATGCAGAGAAGCGAAACGACACTGTAGCTCTGAGACTCCGCTTACCTCTTCTAACAAAGTTCCACATGAAGCAGAAGTTTAAACAAACATTAACTGCAAATTCTTTAAGGTTTGAAGGTTTAAAGCCTTATAACTATGGTAGAGTCTTTCTTTCCAGGCAAATGATATTGGACTCTTCTAGAGAGGAGCTGAAAAGTAATACCAAGCAAAAGAGCTTGCAGCTTTATAAAATGTTCCAGGGAAAATATACTATGGGAAGTTCATTCTTCAACGGTATCTCTGAGACTCTGCTTACCTCTTGTAACAAAGTTCCACATAAAACAGAAGTTTAAACCAACATTCACTGCAAATTCTTTACACATCTAAGGTTTTGAAGCCTTATAACTATGGTAGAGTCTTTCTTTCCAGGCAAATGATATTGGACTCTTCTACAGAGGAGCTGAGAAGTAAAACAAAGGAAACAGCTTGCAGCTTTATAAAATCTTCCAGGGAAAATATACTATGGGAAGATCATTCTTAAAAACGGGTTTTTAATACATGAGCTCGTCAAAAATAGGTATAGTTCACATCTTTTACTAGGCAAAACCTGCTTTAGGACTGCAGAGAAGCAAAACAACACTGTAGCTCTGAGACTCCGCTTACCTCTTCTAACAAAGTTCCACATAAAACAGAAGTTTAAACGAACATTGACTACAAATTCCTAAAGGTTGGAAGGTTTTAAAGCCTTAAAACTATGGAAGAGTCTTTCTTTCAAGGCAAAAGATATTGGACTCCTCTAGAGAGGAGCTGAGAAGTAAAACCAAGAAAATAGCTTGGGGCTTTGTAAACTGTTCCAGGGACAGAAGAGTGTGAGAATATGGTTTTGGTAAACTGCTTTGTAATGTAGGAGCTCTTCTTCACATCTCTGCAGTTCACCTCTTTTTCTATGCAAGACAGGTTTTAGGACTGCAGAGAAGCGAAACGACACTGTAGCTCTGAGACTCCGCTTACCTCTTGTAACAAAGTTCCACATAAAGCAGAAGTTTAAAGCATCATTCACTGCAAATTCCTTAAGGTTTGAAGGTTTAAAGCTTTATGACTATGGTAGAGTCTTTCTTTCCTTGCAAATGATATTGGGTTCTTCTAGAGAGGAGCTGTGAAGTAAAAACAAGCAAACAGCTTGCAGCTTTATAAAATCTTCCAGGGAAAATATACTATGGGAAGATCATTCTTAAAAACGGGTTTTTAATACATGAGCTCGTCAAAAATAGGTATAGTTCACATCTTTTACTAGGCAAAACCTGCTTTAGGACTGCAGAGAAGCGAAACAAATCTGTAGCTCTGATTCTCTGCTTACCTCTTCTAACATAGTTCCACATAAAACAGAAGTTTAAACGAACATTCACTACAAATTCCTAAAGGTTGGAAGGTTTTAAAGCCTTATAACTATGGTAGAGTCTTTCTTTCAAGGCAAAAGATATTGTACTTCTCTAGAGAGGAGCTGAGAAGTAAAACCAAGAAAATAGCTTGGGGCTTTGTAAACTGTTCCAGGGACAGAAGAGTGTGAGAATATGGTTTTGGTAAACTGCTTTGTAATGTAGGAGCTCTTCTTCACATCTCTGCAGTTCACCTCTTTTTCTATGCAAGACAGGTTTTAGGACTGCAGAGAAGCGAAACGACACTGTAGCTCTGAGACTCCGCTTACCTCTTCTAACAAAATTCCACATAAAACAAAAGTTTAAACCAACATTCACTGCAAATTCCTTAAGGTTGGAAGGTTTTAAAGCCTTATGACTATGGTAGAGTCTTTCTTTCCTTGCAAACCATATCGGGTTCCTCTAGAGAGGAGCTGAGAAGTAAAACCAAGAAAAGAGCTAGAAGCTTTATAAAATCTTCCAGGGACTGAATACTATGGGAAGATCATTCCTAAAAACAGCTTTCTAATACATGAGCTCCTCAAAAATCTCTTGAGTTCAGATCTTTTTCTATGCAAAACCTGCTTTAGGACTGCAGAGAAGCGAAACGACACTGTAGCTCTGAGACTCTGCTTACCTCTTGTAACAAAGTTCCACATAAAACAAAAGTTTAAACCTACATTCACTGCAAATTCCTTAAGGTTTGAAGGTTTAAAGCTTTATCACTATGGTAGAGTCTTTCTTTCCAAGCAAATGATATTAGACCCTTCTACAGAGGAGCTGAGAAGTAAAACCAAGGAAACAGCTTGCAGCTTTATAAAATGTTCCAGGGAAAATATACTATGGGAAGATCATTCCTAAAAACGGGTTACTAATACATGAGCTCGTCAAAAATCTCTAGAGTTCAGGTCTTTTTCTAGGCAAAACCTGCTTTAGGACTGCAGAGAAGCGAAAAAAAACGGTAGCTCTGATTCTCTGCTTACCTCTTCTAACAAAGTTCCACATAAAACAGAAGTTTAAACCAACATTCACTGCAAATTCCTTAAGGTTGGAAGGTTTTAAAGCCTTAAAACTATGGTAGAGTCTTTCTTTCAAGGCAAATGATACTGGACTCGTCTAGAGAGGAGCTGAGAAGTAAAACCAAGAAAAGAGCTTGCAGCTTTATAAAATGTTCTAGGGACAGAAGAATGTGGGAAGATCATTCCTGCAAACGGATTTCTAATACATGAGCTCGTCAACAATCTCTAGAGTTCAGATTTTTCTCTATGCAAAAACTGCTTTAGGACTGCAGAGAAGCGAAACAAAACGGTAGCTCTGAGACTCTGCTTACCTCTTGTAACAAAGTTTCACATAAAACAAAAGTTTAAACCAACATTCACTGCAAATTCCTTAAGGTTTGAAGGTTTAAAGCTTTATAACTATGTTAGATTCTTTCTTTCCAGGCAAATCATATAGGACTCTTCTAGAGAGGAGCTGAAAAGTAATACCAAGCAAAAGAGCTTGCAGCTTTATAAAATGTTCCAGGGAAAATATACTATGGGAAGTTCATCCTTAAAAACGGGTTTCTAATACATGAGCTCGTCAAAAATAGGTATAGTTCACATCTTTTACTAGGCAAAACCTGCTTTAGGACTGCAGAGAAGCGAAACAAATCTGTAGCTCTGATTCTCTGCTTAGCTCTTCTAACAAAGTTCCACATAAAACAGAAGTTTAAACGAACATTCACTACAAATTCCTAAAGGTTGGAAGGTTTTAAAGCCTTATAACTATGGTAGAGTCTTTCTTTCAAGGCAAAAGATATTGTACTTCTCTAGAGAGGAGCTGAGAAGTAAAACCAAGAAAATAGCTTGGGGCTTTGTAAACTGTTCCAGGGACAGAAGAGTGTGAGAATATGGTTTTGGTAAACTGCTTTGTAATGTAGGAGCTCTTCTTCACATCTCTGCAGTTCACCTCTTTTTCTATGCAAGACAGGTTTTAGGACTGCAGAGAAGCAAAACGACACTGTAGCTCTGAGACTCCGCTTACCTCTTCTAACAAAATTCCACATAAAACAAAAGTTTAAACCAACATTCACTGCAAATTCCTTAAGTTTGGAAGGTTTTAAAGCCTTAAAACTATGGAAGAGTCTTTCTTTCAAGGCAAAAGATATTGGACTCCTCTAGAGAGGAGCTGAGAAGTAAAACCAAGAAAAGAGCTAGAAGCTTTATAAAATCTTCCAGGGACTGAAAACTATGGGGAGATCATTCCTAAAAACAGCTTTCTAATACATGAGCTCCTCAAAAATCTCTTGAGTTCAGATCTTTTTCTATGCAAAACCTGCTTTAGGACTGCAGAGAAGCAAAACAAAACTGTAGCTCTGAGACTCTGCTTACCTCTTGTAACAAAGTTCCACATAAAACAAAAGTTTAAACCTACATTCACTGCAAATTCCTTAAGGTTTGAAGGTTTAAAGCTTTATCACTATGGAAGAGTCTTTCTTTCCAGGCAAATGATATTGGACTCTTCTAGAGAGGAGCTGAAAAGTAATACCAAGCAAACAGCTTGCATCTTTCTAAAATGTTCCAGGGAAAATATACTATGGGAAGTTCATTCTTCAACGGTATCTCTGAGACTCTGCTTCACTCTTGTAACAAAGTTCCACATAAAACAGAAGTTTAAACCAACATTC
>JAAWXA010000994.1:0-13155 GCA_038090715.1 Florisuga fusca | reverse complement strand
GAAGATGCACAGTTGACCTGGCAAGTAACTATGCCCTCACAGAGCAATAATCAACCAGTGCTGGCATTGTTCTGAAGTCATTCCCAGATACCTGGCTTGGAGCATCATGTGGCTAATTGAGGCCAGTCTTGCTACCTGAACTCATTTAGTAGCCTTTAGCCTGGTGAATAACATAACACAAGCTTGAAAATAAGTTAAATCAATATAAATGGTAGGTTAGCAAAGCATGAATAAACTGTAGATGGTATAAGCTTGGTCTAGCTTTGGTCATGCTGATAAGACAATTCCTGGAAATCACTGCAGGAATACAGGATTCAGGAGAACTGAATGAGCTGAGGTTTTTTGTGGTCACATTCCAACTTAGTAACAAATAAGGTATATTGCTTTGCCTTATACAATATTAGAACACTTTCATATTAATAATATTCAGTTGCCTCATAAAGATTAAGGCTGTTTTGTATTACTAATGAGAGAGCACAAAAAGGCTGTCTCTCAGGCACAGTAATGAATCTGTGCATGCTCACACACAGAGTTTTATCTATAAATGCCCAGAGACTTTCTTTGAAATGAGTATTGAAATTTAGACAACTTTAATAACATTTCTTTTTAACAGTCTTGCTTACTTCAAGGTAAAATTTAAAATTCTGGGGGGGACACAGTCATGCTTGTTCCCTTTACCGTTCACACAATTCTCAATTTCACACTGCTGTTTTATGTGAATTCTTTATGTTTTATTTGCATTATAGTTTAACTTATTCATTGCTGCATAAGCCTGAGACTTTATATGAAGTTCTTTTAATATTTTACCAGGAAAGCCTTGCCACTCTGGAAATATTCCTTTACCTTCCTTAGTTCCCAAGTTTTGTTTGACAGTAAATGTTGCTATGCTTTAACCCTGCTGGTTTGTAGACAACTTCTGGTAAGTATCCAAAAACATAATTTTAATACCTTGAATGTAAATGTCTAAACCTGAAACACCCCACGATTTCTTTATTGCCTGTGGGAGAAACAAGTATTTTTACAATGTGCAGATGCCAAGTATATTCCAATGATTTGGCAGGCCTTTTTCTCTCTATTGATTATTAATATAGTTCAGAAAATCAGTTCAGATTAAAAAATCAAATCTGTAGCTCTCCAAATGTAAACCATACCACTTCTATAACCAAACCACCATATAGTTGCACAAATCCTTCTCCCATTCTCTGGATCAAGTATGAACCTGAGCAGATCACAGATATCCTCACTTCCTGCTTCTTAGGCACTGAAGATCATGTGGCAAATGGATATGTCAGGATTTTATTGTTAGATTGTATAAAGCCACACGGGTATCAGTTTTGTTCATCAGCTGCTGTGGATATTCTGGAGGCCTGTGAGGGATACAAAGAAGCACGCACAAAATATACACACAAATACTTTGGCCTCAGAAAACTTAATCCCTTTTCTTCAGTTCTCTATTGTAAAGCAGGGGGATATTAGCATACCTATCTCCATGAGCTGCTATAAAGATCAATCCCTAAAGTCTGCAAAATGCAAAACCTTTTTATTACTGCCACTGTAATAGGCAGTGATTTCTTGTGCGATTTGGAGAAGCACAGTATTTTAAGAAATTACAAAAATAGCTTTTTAATGGAGGCTTTGAAGGTACTTTAAAAAGTTTAAGTGAAACTCGACTATCTTTGTATCAATTTAAAAAAGTACTTCAAGTTCCCATTTCATCTGATGTCAAATAACAATGAGAACAGACCAAGACATGATCAGTCTCATCTTACTGAGTGCCTTTCATTAAGTGAAGTTTTATAATGAATTTTAATTCAAATCCATTGAAACTTTTTTATTTTAATATCTCATTTTTTAAAGAAGAAATTGTATATTTTAAGTCTATTGCAGTCAGTAGAATTGCACCAAAATATACTTGGATTTTGGCAACAAAAACCTTTGGGAAGTCAATAGATCTGCTTTTTTTTTTTTTTTTCCTGTGGAAGGTGTGTTTGAACATGCTGAATTTTCAATGATTCTTGAGCACAATTGTAAGCATGGACATTGAAAAAATTACCTTCTAGCTACAATATCATAAGTGCAAGTTTGAGAGTTCATAAGATTTCACCATTTTAGGCTCAGCTTTACAGTCATCTTCTGCACACACAGGGCAGAGTTGGTTATTTCACTTACAAGTCAGGAATCCTCACTTGGTTTGATGCTGGGTTCTCACCAGCGTGGGCTAAGACCTCACACTGCATTACAACAAGTTCATATATTATGCAGTACCACACAGAAAAAATTAATTCTGTGCTGTGTTTACACAAGCACTTGCTTAATTGCTCTTCTGATATATTGCACTGATCTTCACAACATGTTAGTTGAGTTAACCTATGGCAATATGGGATACCATTTTAAGGTACTGTAGCTGTTGTGAGAATAAACTTTTATTTTTAAGCATAATTAAATGCAAAATGAATGGTGTTCTGGTAACATGAGGACTTAAACCATTTCTTTCTGGCCACGGTTTAAATATATCTACAGTCTACAAAACAGCATCAGAGATGAAACCCAGACAATAGGAATTTATCCTTGATTTCAGTCATGATGATTACACTTGAGGGAATGTGAAATGAAGGGAGTAAATAGAGAAGACATAAGTTTATACAGAAAGAAAACAGACACCAGATGCGTTTGCAGATTCTTCCAACCTCATAATAAAGTTTCTCAGCTGAACACCCTCAAAATAATGTATAAAACTAGCAATAGACTCTTATTTCTTATTTTACCAGTTCCAAGTGCTCCTCCTCATAGAGAAGCACAGATTTTATATATTATTTTTGTTGTCAAGAGTATTGTAATAATTTTCATAACAAAACATGCTTCTTTTCTCCTTTCCCTTTGCAGAGTTTCTAGTAGATCGTCCTACAGACCCTGAAGGAATTCAGGATTAAAGAAATGCATTACTGTGTACCACTGCCATCTGCTGCTAATATCTCCCTGCGGATAAAAAAGATCTTATTTCACCACATATTTAATCCACTGAAGATCTTCAGCTGAATTTGCACGGTCAGTTCAATATTTATTTTACAATACGTATCAAACAACCTCTTCCTGTTTTGTTACAGAGCTTCTCAGTGAGTATTGTGGCAGATTTGAGGTAATAGGCTCAATTTCAGTTCCCGTAAGAAAAATTCTTTTCTATTGCTACTCAGTAAAAAAGGTTTGTGCTTACAATCTCGTACAGAACCAGACTGTCCCAGAGGAACCAGACTGTCCCAGAGAGGAAGGGTACACCTTAGAGACTCCAGTTTACACATTTGCCATCTGTACTCAGAGATCTGCAGAAGGAACATGTAGCTTCTAGAGTCCCACTTCTAGAATACTTCTAACACCCACTCAGTCACACCATTTCTAGGGAGTACATCACATCAGAAGGCAGAATTGCTGCAGAGTGACTTTAACTTACATGGTACTCTGACTTTAGTTTTTAAATCCATGTAACCAGGGTGTATCAAGATCTGGTGCATGAATACCATGAAGAAGCAAATACAGTTCTACATGAAAAAGAGCAAAGGAGAGCATGATAAAAAGGAAAAAAATATGGGAGCCCAAGTGTCATTGATTTATAGCTGTATGGCTAATTGAGGCTACAAAACAAATCAACTAGAGAAAATTTGAGCTGCAGCAAAATGTATCTTCTCCCTTACACCTTGTCTTTTGAAAAAGACAGAGCCATGTATTTCACCTACAACATCTGGAGAATGAATAGCTTCCATTAATATATATGACATGATTCTTCATACATTTTTAAAGCATCTCAGAGCACTGGAGATTTCAGAACAGATAATATCCCTGTTCCACAATTAAAAGTAACTTTACTCTCAGAATCAAATACACAGGTATGTCTTAGATAAAAAGGAAGTGAGCATTCAGCCTCAGTTTCACATTCATCACAGCCAGATGACAGTCACCTTTGCTTCTTACGGACCTCCTGTTACCAGAAAATCTTTTATTTTACCCTCAGTTGTTTGTTTATTTGGCCTATGGTTGAGGTTGGGCATTTAAGTAGCCTATGCAGAAGCAGTGAAACTACCCAATTAACTTCATATCAGTTATGGGAACCTTTGGCCAATTCCAGGAGCAGAGACAATTCCCAGCTGGACTGTAGCACAAACTGTAACTGAAATGTGCTTCAATGATGGAAAGAAGCTCCTGGAAGAAGCAGCTTGCTTCTTACACCATGGTCTGTCAAAGCAAAGAAAAATCCCTGTGTTCTGGTACCTAATATTCTTTACTGAAGAAGTATCCATGAAAGATGCTCCCATCAAAAGCTGCAGCAGTAAACAATTCAGAAGGCTGAAACACTAGTCCCACAGGAGCACCCAGCTCAGTCAACCTGGATCCTTCCCACAGAGAGCTTTTTAATTAAATCCACCACAACTCTAAGTACACTAGGGTAGAAGAAGCTCATTGTTCACTCACTAAAGAGTATAGAAATGTGCATAAAAATTCATGAAACGTGTATGAGTTCATATTTCTTAAAAAAAAATAAAAAAATAAAAAATAAAAAATCTAAAATAGTGGGGTAAATTTCTCATCTATTTGAAAGAACTCCTAGAACTGTTTTTGCTTGCCAGAGAAACTTGTCAGAGGTTGCTTTGGAGAAACTCTAGGATAAATTTTGGGACCCAGCTGTGAGGCTTCCAATTCTCACTCTTGGGCTCTCAGGTAGAGCTAACTGAGGTCTTCCTCAGAAGAAAGTCCAGAGGCTTTTACTGCTAAATGTACCAAGTGCACGTTTTAAAGACCAGAAAATGGTTATAGGCAAAGATACCTGCTGTGACTATGAGCTGAAGGAACTAAATGGCAGAGAACAGTCAGGGATGAAGTAAAACCTCTGGCAATCCATTGTCAGGATTCAAATGACAAGGTTACAGGGGAATACAAAAAAAAAAAAAAAAAAAAAAAAAAAAAAAAAAAAAAAAAAAAACCATCAATCAATGAATAAATAATAGTGCAATCTGACTTGATGGGATGATTGGATGAACTCAGATGACATCAGGCACACTCTACCATATGTAACTAAACACCAGACACAAAGCAGAGCAGGATGTGAGCACATTCATGCCCTACAAAACTGAAAATACAAAATTATCAGGTGTCATACGACTGGCTGTATGAGCAACCATTGTGTCAATGAATTTACAAGTGGGTTATCACCTGGAAATAGAACAACTCGCTGCAGAATGGCTCTACAACTAGACTGGCCCTGAAGATGAAGAAAGAAAAAGAAAACCAGAAACACAAAATAACAGAAAGGGCAATTGGCATCATGCCTGCTTTTCTGAATGGAAAGAAAACCCTTGACACCAATGACGTTCTTAGTCACATTCCTGTGTAGTCCTGGCAGGTGAGTTAAGTAACACGTCATTTGCTTTGCTCCTTCCACTTCATGCTTCATAGTTCGATTTCATTTCCACTGAAGTACAGAAGACTTGTTAGCTGTACAGTATTTCAGATGCCACTGTATATTCAATTAATTTTATTTTGTCATTTGATATGTCACTGGAATGGAAACAATCAAGAAGATTGACAATGATCATAATCTGAATTTTCATGCCTAATCCTTGACAGAGGCATGAGTTAGAAAAGGTGTCAGTCATTCAATACTCCTGATTCTCCAAATTACCTTGCACTGCCCATCAAAAACAGGGGATTCTTCACAGCTTGCTAATAAAATCACATTTTATGCTTTGCTGAAAGGCATTTCTTGGAAATAAGAATTATTTTCTGAGTCTCACATAAATCCCAGAGTAAATATTTGTGCCTATTCTTTTAGTTTAAAAAGTTACATAGAAAGTTCCAGAAACTTTTTTTTTTTTGATGATGATGTTACATTAACTTTCAGAATATTTTTTATAGCAGTGTCCTTCCCTGTACTAAAGATTTCATTTCTCAGTCACATTAGTATCTGAATTTTTAACTATCTCAAAATGTAATGTCAGATCTTCTGCTTCTGGACCATGCAGTGATTGCCACTCACCTCAAGAAACAGACTGAGATGCTGGAAACCAACGAAGGGCAAAGAAGCTGGTGACGAGTCTAAAGCACAAATCTTATGAAGAGTGGCTGAGGGAACTTAGGCTGATTGACTGGGAGAAAATAAGGCTTCAGGGGAGACCTTATCATTCTCTACAACTACCTGAAAGGAAGTAGTAGCAAGATGCAGATCAGTCTCTTCTGTCAAGTAACAAGCAATAGGACAGGAGAAAATGGCCTCAAGTTCTGCCCTGGGAAGTTTAGATTGGATATTAGATAGGAAAAACCTGTTCACCAAAAGGGTTATCAAGCATTGGAACAGGCTGCTCAGGGAAGCAGTTAAGTCACCATCCCTGGAGGTATTTAAAAGACATGTAGATGGGGTTCTTAGGGTCATGACTTTGTGGTGAAATTGGCAGTGGTATCTTAAAGGTTGGGATCATAGAATCCTAGAATGGTTTGGACTGGAAGGGACCTTAAAGATCACCTAGTTCCAACCCCCTGCATGGGCAGGGACACCTCCCACCAGACCAGATTGCTCAAGGCCCCATCCAACCTGGCCTTTAACACTGCCAGGGAGGGGGCAGCCACAACTTCCCTGGGCAACCTGCTCCAGCATCTTACAACCATCACAGGAAAGAATTTTTTCCTAATGCCAACCTAAACTCTGTGCAAAAAGCCCTACCCCAGCTTTCTTGTAGGCCCCCTTCAGATATTGGAAGGTTGCTACAAGGTCACCTCAGAGCCTTCCCTTATCTAGGCTGGACAACCCCAACTTCCTCAGCCTGCCTTCACAGGGGAGGTGCTCTAACCCTCTGATCATTTTAGTGTCCCTCCTCTTGACACACTCAAGGACTGCTATGTCCTTCTTATCTTGGTGACTCCAGAATCAGACACAGTACTCCAGATGAGATCCCACAAAACCAGGGAAGAGAGAGAGAATCACCTCCCACAAGCAGCTGTCTGTGCTTCTTTTGATGCAACCCAGGACATGGTTGGTTCTCTGGGCTGCAAGCACACACTGATAGCTCATGTTCAGCTTCTGATCCACCCCCACCCCCATGTCCTTCTCCTCACGGCTGCCCTCAATCCTTTCTCCTACCTATCATCTTCCCAATGATCTTGGACTTGATGATCTTAAAGGTCTTCTCCAACCAAAATGATTTCATAATTCTATAATACTTGCACTGCAATAGTTCAGTGTAGCAGCTATTTTCAGCAACATGATAGTATTTTCCACATCAGGATTCTCTCACGTTGTTTGAACACACCCAAACGACACACACACATTACGAGATGAAATCAAGAGGTTTCTGCACAGTGGCAATGAATCTTTCATTCCTTTAGCATGTTGACTTAGATTGTTATGTCTCAGAGCAAATGAGTAAATAATCTCTTTTAATGGACATACAGAAAGCCCTTCAAAATCATTTAACAGCTTGTTCTCCTTTTCTACAAATAAATGTCTTTTTTCAGGATCACAATGACAACAGTCAAAAGTATCTCCTAGTACTGTTAAAACTCTTTCTAAAAGTTTGCAAGCCATCAAAATTTTTTAATGGCAGTAGTAAGGAACTATTCTTATTTTTAAAAATTAATAAAGGAGAAAGCAGACAGCATAATCTACAGATAACAGCTATCTACCAGAAGATAACATCAAGAGACAGAGTTACTAAAGTGTAATGCATGTGCTCCACAACTTCACTGCTACACCGTACAGCATAATAGATCACTACGCTTCAAATTTATGGGGAAAGACCACATCACCATTTGCAGAGTCAAAATGAAGAGCTAAGTAAGTATACATTTGAGGCAGTTGAACACTTCTATCCCAATATTACAGCAACTAGATTGTGTCAGCTGCCTGTACTGTAGAGAACGAACAGAAAGGTTTCTCAGCAAGAGGATCAAGAAGGGCCCAGATTCAGAGTGGCTTTAGCAAAAACAGGTTCTTGTGTCCAAAGTTACAATTAAAAAATTCCACCTGCCTACAAAAATAACAAAAACTTGTTAAGACTCTCCCAGTTAAGCCTAAAAGATCCACAGACTAAGTTTTTAGGAAAGTGATGCTATGTATCTATGGCTGATGTTCTGAAACGTGTCATCCATGCATATATCCAAGAATATAGGTCTTGTCATGTGCAGATGTATCTGTCTTCAGAATAACATTAACAGCCATCTTCAGGCTCTTTTGATCCTTCTGCAATGTACAAGAACATAGAAAAAAAAAATATTCCCACCTTAAATTTTGTTGACCTGCAAATCGGCACCCAGGCCACAAGACTAAGAGGTGTGGAGGGAAAAGGATAGAGGAAATTAATGAGGTGGAATGAACATAAAAAGTTTAACTGCTAGGAAATAACCTGTCACTGCTACATCACATGAAGATGACTCCACACTGTTCCAGACATTCATAGCTCCTGAGCTGGGACCTATGTCTTTCATGCAGACTGTATTTTCAGGGCCACCCAACATTGTTTGAATGCTGCTTTAATGGCAGCAGGAAACACTGGGGGTGTGAAAAGAGTGCGAAGTGGCTGGCTCTCTAAATATTAGACATGGGGATATTTCAGAACAGGATTACTGACTGATGTTAACAAAGCCCATGGATAAAGCAGATGTGGTTGAAATAGCCTAACCTGAATTTTTTAAAAGGCTTTTAAAAATCCCTCATCAAAGTCTTCTATGGAAAACCAACAGTCAGAGTTTTAGGGAAAGTCTTTATGATGATAAATAAATGGTTAAACAACAAGGAACAGAAGGTAAGTGGGTTAGCCAGACAGCTGTTGAAGTGGAGGGAGGTCATTAGCAGAGCTCCACAGGGATTTGTGCAGGGCATGCAGTCATTCATCATATTCCTAAGCAACCCGGGTGAGCTGTGAGGTGAGAAGGCTTTATAATGATATTAAGTTATGCACAATAATAAGGACAATGGTTTGCTGACTGTGAAGAATTGAGAATGGTCCTTATAGAAGTAAGTCCCTAGGCAATAAAACACCAGATGAAATTTTTTGTAAATGAAAGCAAAGTGATGCACGCTGGGCAAAACAATTCTAGGACCATTTATAAAACAATTGCCCCTCTACTGACCATGATAGCTCAGGAGCAAGATCTTGAGGTTATAATTCAGTACCTGAAAACATGATCTTAGTGGCATGTATTGTCAACACTTCCCTGCCATGAATGTTAGGAACTATTGGGAAAGGAACAGAAAATATCATTACATCACTGTAAAACCCATAGGTCATTCACACCTTCAGTTGTGATTAATCTCCTTATGAAGAATGACATAGCACAACTGGAGAAATTGCAAAGAATGGCAATAAGAATAATCAAATACATGGAACAGCCCAGGTATGAGGAAAAACTTACTAGGCTAGAGATGATCAGCCTGAAAAAGGGATACATTAGACTAATTGCAACATATGTCTACAAAATCATACATATTAGGGAGAAAGTGTACAAGGATGAAGTGTTTGTTGTCTCTTCAGAAAAGAACTAAAGGAATCACATTAGGTGAGCAGGAAACAAAACAAACAAAAGGAGATGATTCCTTATTCAGTGATCTCTGGAACATCTGTGGATGCTAAAAAATGTCCTCAGGCTCAAGTCAAAGTTGGGCAAGAACAGGAAAGAGATATCCATCAAGAGTTACCACATACAGAAAACTGTGTGTAGTGGGAAAGAGTATTAGAAGACACCACCATGTAGGATTGGCACAAGATTGGCTTCTTTGTACTCTCCTGGTAGGCTTCTGCTCGTAGGCATAGTTTGAGGCAGGATATGAGGCTGGATGGGGTTTTGGTCTGATTTGGTACAACTGTTACGTTCTTATTAGATGTAGCCCGAGTTTTTATCTGGTGCACATCGGAGAAAGAAGTTCTGGTTTTGGAGTCTACAAATTTACTGTGTGCTTGCATGGCAGTAATAATTCACTTAAACTTGTCAGATGTTGATGTGAATAGCATCAAGAACCACATAGACAGGCCTCAGACCTCAAGAGTATTTATGAACCATCCACAGGCCCCTCTACTAGCTATGTTGTGACCTGCCATGCAAGACATCTTAGTCTCATAAGACAGGGTAATACAGAAGCCTTCTTCACCAGAGAATGAAGATAAAAATTGCCTAATAGAGAAATGTGAATGAAAAGAACAGAACAAAATCTATTTCTTTCACAGCTAGCAAAGCCATAACACATAATGGGATCATAAGGCTGAAAATTTAGTCTATTTGTCCAAATAAATGCACTTCCTGGAGCTTTTTTAGTTAGCTCCTTTGCACCCACAGCATGGCCCCATCCTCATTACACATGATGGACAAAATACAGATGATTTTATTAGGAACTGAGACAGACCCTGTCACCAAGCTAGTCAGTGAACTAGAAGGTGTTGAGGGGAAGACTC
Organism: Florisuga fusca; assembly: GCA_038090715.1. Lineage (NCBI taxonomy): Eukaryota > Metazoa > Chordata > Aves > Apodiformes > Trochilidae > Florisuga > Florisuga fusca. The sequence goes on along the minus strand of JAAWXA010000994.1, from coordinate 2,731 downwards.
CCTCCTGTCTTTTAAATCCCAAACAAACAGCAATCCAAAACATATTTTCCAATTTCAATCAATTTCCTGATTTAATATGCCTCTCCTTGATGTACCCATTTTAAACATTGAATCCCATCTGTTTTGCATTACTGCTGCTTATTTCCAAAGTTTCCAATAAAATGGGGAATGAGATCTTAATTCCAGTGTGGTTCACTAGAAGTGAGTTACATCTACTTTTTTGTCTTCTACTTTGTAGTCTAAGGATGGGTGGCTTCTTTAGAGAAACTGCTTCAGCATTAGAAAATATAAGCACTGATGTAAATGGAAAGATGTGCAAAGATTCCTTTATAGGTTTGGTTTTTTCCTTCCTGTTTTAAAACAGGATTGGAGAACTTCATGAAGTAAAATAAACCCACCAAAGACTCATGCCACTTTGATATCAGTTCCATGCTGGGCTTGACATGCATAAAGTCAAGCAAATTCCAATATTATAAACAACATGCTAATTCCTGTTCATATAGAATGAGATTGCTAAAATGAGGCTGTGAGGAGGTTTACACCACTGTACATTCACCAATCTATGTGTCCACTCTCCTCTGTTACACATATCTCTGTACCTGATATTGTAGATTTTTTTGATGTTCCTAGGCTTAGCTGCCCTTAAACACTGCAATTTCCACTGACTGATTCATACACCATGCCACGAGGTTTGCATTGAAGCAGCAGCAATCTTACTGTTCTCTTTTGGTCTGAAGATGTAAACAGCAATCACCACACCTCTAAATTCTCGTGCAAGCAAAGTATGTCCTCCCCCATTACCCTCCAGTCCCCTGCCCTCTGGGATTCAGGAAGCCCCAGACCTCTTCCTAAAAGCAAACAGCTTCCCTCCTCCAAACAGTCTCTGCAGGCTCTCTCTTGCCTTCCATAGTGGGATAAAGCTGTGGAATCCCATTAAAAACAGGTTCAAGCTATAAGTATTAAGAAGTAGCCATGAAATTTATTACTGATTCACAAAATCCACATTAATTGACAACATCAGACAATGCACCAATTCTTCACTGTCCTTAATTTAATGTACATACAGATGACTTGCTCTGTACTTGGTTTTCACGGCCACCATTTTACAGGTCATCATTTGTCTTGGACAAACTGCTGACACATACAGAACAATATGCTGAAAAAATCCTTGATGGCTTGTCGTTTTTTTTTCCTTCTGTCTGTTGTACAGTATGTTCCAAATACGTGGAAGATAGAAGACAAATTGACAGAAACTTAGGAGACCCTTCTAAGACTATTTCTACAGTTTTATAGACTATAGTCTTAGCATCTTATGGTCATTTCTGATTAAAACTGTAGTGGTTTTTTGTAACACATACTACAGTCCTAAAATTCATTCATCTTGCTTTGTTTCTTTGCTTATTGCAAGTTATTATGTCAATTATTGAAGTCACTGCCTACATAAAGTGCTGACATCTTTTCTATCCATGTTTATGATATATGTGATAAATATTCAACATCAGGCAATGTTCCCTGTGTTAATGAAATTATGTTGATTATTTGGAGCAAGAAACCAGAAGTATCAATGAAACATTAGGAACAAAAAAGTACATTAATTATAAAACCTATTCTACAACATTATAAATCACTTCTTTTCCCAATTAAAATTACTGTCATTCTCACTTCAGTTACTAAAGTCATAATTATAATTCTTAAAATTCTTGCCTGCACTAGTTATAGAAACTTAATTTTACTTAATAAAAAGGAAAAAAAAAAAGGAGAGGACCCACTTTTAATCACTTTGTATTTAAGAAATGCTTTTCCTGAACAATAAAAGAACATGTGCACATGCTTCATTCTATTCCCAGCTAACTATCGTTTAGTGGTTCCCTTTCACTTAGCTGATCTTTGAGTTGCCCATATATCAGGAGATAACTTTATACAATTATAATCCATGCTAAAAGCAGCTTCATTAACAGATTTAATCTTTTGTTAAACTTTACTCTTCTAACACATGAATTAGAGAGAAACAATCTGATAGTTTCACTTTAAACAGGCAACCTTCAAATTATGGAATACAACTGGCTTGTATTATTATATTATCCCTATCACTCTTCATCACATCACATCTTTCAGTTATTTTTTCTTTGTTTTAATCCTTTTCATTAGACTTGTTTATCTCCAGCCATTACTCACTGTACCAGATAGCAAGTCATGGTGTTATTTCATAGCAAAGAAGGGTGACTGTGCTTTCCTCGCAGAAGTCAACAGAAAATTTCCACCCACAAGCAGAAGAAATGAAATAACTCTCTGATAGATTTTAAATTAAACTCTTCTAGATTCCCAGCTAATTAAACTCCATACCATTATGGTACTTTGCCTTTGTTAACTTTGTACTGGTTTGAGTTTTCTCTTCTCTTGATCTCTCCTTGTTCCCTTGAAAGAAACAAACCCATTCCTTTTATTTTGAATTGTATTATTATGTTTCTTACCATCCATGCTGTGACAAAATCTCCCATCCAAGTCCCAACGGCAGCTACCTTCATAAAATTTTCATTTCTCATGCCCATGAAGTCTGTTATAATGTACGCACTGTGGAAACAAGGATGCAGACTGTAAGACATAATGCAGTTATAAAGAACTTGCTTCAGTGACAAAATTTACTATTAGCTGTGGAAGATTTCCCATTTCTTTCAAAATCACTTTTTCTCATAGATCTGAATCTTGACATGGCACTGAATCTGGACAGGTC
>JAAWXA010000988.1:0-11867 GCA_038090715.1 Florisuga fusca | reverse complement strand
TAGTTTCTCTGCAGTCCTAAAGCCTGTTTTTCCGAGAAAAAGATCTGAACTACACCTATTTTTGACGAGCTCATATATTAGAAACCCGTTTTTAAGAATGATCTTCCCATAGCATTCTATCTCTGGAACATTTTATAAAGCTGCAATCTGTTTGTTTGGTTTTACTTCTCAGCTCCTCTCTAGAAGAGTCCAATATCATTTGCCTGGAAAGAAAGACTCTACCATAGTTTTAAGGCTTTAAAACCTTCAAATCTTATGGAATTTGAATGTAATATTGTTATAAACTTCTGTTTTATGTGGAAGTTTGTTAGAAGAGGTAAGCAGAGTCTCAGAGCTACAGTTTTATTTCGCTTCTCTGCAGTCTTAAAGCAGGTTTTGCATAGAAAAAGATCTAAAATCTAGAGATTCTTGACGAGCTCATGTATTAGAAATCCGATTGCAGGAATGATCTTCCCATAGTATTCAGTCCTTGGAAGGTTTTATAAAGCTCCAAGGTCTTTTCTTGGTTTTACTTCTCAGCTCCTCTCTAGAGGAATCCGATATGTTTTGCCTGGAAAGAAAGACTCTACCATAGTCATAAGGCTTTAAAACCTTCAAACCGTAAGAATTTGCAGTGAATGTTGGTTTAAACTTCTGTTTTATGTGGAACTTTGTTAGAAGAGGTAAGCAGAGCCTCCGAGCTACAGTTTTGTTTCGCTTCTCTGCAGTCCTAAAGCAGGTTTTGCCTAGAAAAAGATCTGAACTATACCTATTTTTGACGAGCTCATGTATTAGAAACCTGTTTACAAAAATGATCTTCCCATGGTATTCAGTCCCACGAACATTTTATAAAGCTGCAAGCTGTTTTCTTGGTTTTTCTTCTCAACTCCTGTCTAGAAGAATCCTCTATGATTTGCCTTGAAAGAAAGACTCTACCATAGTTTTAAGGCTTTAAAACCTTCAAATCTTATGGAATTTGCATGTAATATTGTTATAAACTTCTGTTTTATGTGGAAGTTTGTTAGAAGAGGTAAGCAGAGTCTCAGAGCTACAGTTTTATTTCGCTTCTCTGCAGTCTTAAAGCAGGTTTTGCATAGAAAAAGATCTAAAATCTAGAGATTCTTGACGAGCTCATGTATTAGAAATCCGATTGCAGGAATGATCTTCCCATAGTATTCAGTCCTTGGAAGGTTTTATAAAGCTCCAAGGTCTTTTCTTGGTTTTACTTCTCAGCTCCTCTGTAGAAGAGTCCAATATCATTTGCCTGGAAAGAAAGACTCTACCATAGTTATAAAGGTTTAAAACCTTCAAACCTTAAGGAATTTCTAGTTAATGTTGTTTTAAACTTTTGTTTTATGTGGAAGTTTGGTGGAAGAGGTAAGCAAAGTATCAGAGTTACAATTTTATTTCGCTTCTCTGCATTCCTAAATCACTTTTTGCATATAAAAAACCCTGAACTATAGAGATTTTTGACGAGCTCATGTATTAGAAACCCGTTTACAGGAATGATCTTCCCATAGTATATTTTCCCTGGACCATTTTATAAAGCTGTTAGCTGTTTGCTTGGTTTTACTTCTCAGTTCCTGTCTAGAAGAATCCTACATGATTTGCCTTGTTCCAAAAGACTCCTCCATAGTTATAATGCTTTAAAACCTTCAAACCTTAAGGAATTTGCAGTTAATGTTGGTTTAAACTTTTGTTTTATGTGGAACTTTGTTACAAGAGGTAAGCAGAGTCTCAGAGATACCGTTGAAGAATGAACTTCCCATAGTATATTTTCTCTGGAAGATTTTATAACGCTGCAAGCTGTTTGCTTGGTTTTACTTCTAAGCTCCTCTGTAGAAGAGTCCAATATCATTTGCCTGGAAAGAAAGACTCTACAATAGTTATAAAGCTTTAAAACCTTCCAACCTTAAGGAATTTGCAGTGAATGTTGGTTTAAACTTTTGTTTTATGTGGAACTTTGTTACAAGAGGTAAGCAGTGTCTCAGAGCTACAGTGTCGTTTCGCTTCTCTGCATTCCTAAAGCAGTTTTTACATAGAAAAAGATCTGAACTCTAGAGATTGTTGACGAGCTCATGTATTAGAAACGCGTTTACAGGAATGATCTTCCCACATTCTTCTGTCCCTAGAACATTTTATAAAGCTGCAAGCTGTTTGCTTGGTTTTACTTCTCAGCTCCTCTGTAGAAGAGTCCAATATCATTTGCCTGGAAAGAAAGACTCTACCATAGTTATAAAGGTTTAAAACCTTCAAACCTTAAGGAATTTCTAGTTAATGTTTTAAACTTTTGTTTTATGTGGAACTTTGTTAGAAGAGGTAAGCAGAGTCTCAGAGCTACAGTGTCGTTTCGCTTCTCTGCAGTCCTAAAACCTGTCTTGCATAGAAAAAGAGGTGAACTGCAGAGATGTGAAGAAGAGCTCCTACATTACAAAGCAGTTTACCAAAACCATATTCTCACACTCTTCTGTCCCTGGAACAGTTTACAAAGCCCCAAGCTATTTTCTTGGTTTTACTTCTCAGCTCCTCTCTAGAGAAGTACAATATCTTTTGCCTTGAAAGAAAGACTCTACCATAGTTATAAGGCTTTAAAACCTTCCAACCTTTAGGAATTTGTAGTTAATGTTCGTTTAAACTTCTGTTTTATGTGGAACTTTGTTAGAAGAGGTAAGCAGTGAATCAGAGCTACAGTTTTGTTTTGCTTCTCTGCAGTCCTAAAGCAGGTTTTGCCTAGTAAAAGATGTGAACTATACCTATTTTTGACGAGCTCATGTATTAGAAACCCGTTTTTAAGGATGATCTTCCCATAGTATATTTTCCCTGGAACATTTTATAAAGCTGCAAGCTGTTTCCTTGGTTTTACTTCTCAGCTGCTCTGTAGAAGGGTCTAATATCATTTGCTTGGAAAGAAAGACTCTACCATAGTGATAAAGCTTTAAACCTTCAAACCTTAAGGAATTTGCAGTGAATGTTGGTTTAAACTTCTGTTTTATGTGGAACTTTGTTACAAGAGGTAAGCAGAGTCTCAGAGCTACAGTTTTGTTTTGCTTCTCTGCAGTCCTAAAGCAGGTTTTGCATAGAAAAAGATCTGAACTCAAGAGATTTTTGAGGAGCTCATGTATTAGAAAGCTGTTTTTAGGAATGATCTTCCCATAGTATTCAGTCCCTGGAAGATTTTATAAAGCTTCTAGCTCTTTTCTTGGTTTTACTTCTCAGCTCCTCTCTAGAGGAGTCCAATATCTTTTGCCTTGAAAGAAAGACTCTTCCATAGTTTTAAGGCTTTAAAACCTTCCAAACTTTAGGAATTTGTAGTGAATGTTCGTTTAAACTTCTGTTTTATGTGGAACTTTGTTAGAAGAGGTAAGCAGAGAATCAGAGCTACAGTTTTGTTTTGCTTCTCTGCAGTCCTAAAGCAGGTTTTGCATAGAAAAAGATCTGAACTCTAGAGATTTTTGACGAGCTCATGTATTAGAAATCCGTTTGCAGGAATGATCTTCCCACATTCTTCTGTCCCTAGAACATTTTATAAAGCTGCAAGCTGTTTTCTTGGTTTTTCTTCTCAGCTCCTCTCTAGACGAGTCCAGTATCATTTGCCTTGAAAGAAAGACTCTACCATAGTTTTAAGGCTTTAAAACCTTCCAACCTTAAGGAATTTGCAGTGAATGTTGGTTTAAACTTCTGTTTTATGTGGAACTTTGTTACAAGAGGTAAGCAGAGTCTCAGAGCTACCGTTTTGTTTCGCTTCTCTGCATTCCTAAAGCAGTTTTTACATAGAAAAAGATCTGAACTCTAGAGATTGTTGACGAGCTCATGTATTAGTAACCCGTTTTTAGGAATGATTTTCCATATTCTTTTTTCCCTGGAACATTTTATAAAGCTGCAATCTGTTTTTTTGGTTTTTCTTCTCAGCTCCTCTCTAGACGAGTCCAGTATCATTTTCCTTGAAAGATAGACTCTACCATAGTTTTAAGGCTTTAAAACCTTCCAACCTTAAGGAATTTGCAGTGAATGTTCGTTTAAACTTCTGTTTTATGTGGAACTTTGTTAGAAGAGGTAAGCAGAGAATCAGAGCTACAGTTTTGTTTTGCTTCTCTGCAGTCCTAAAGCAGGTTTTGCCTAGTAAAAGATGTGAACTATACCTATTTTTGTCGAGCTCATGTATTAGAAACCCGTTTTTAAGGATGACTTCCCATAGTATATTTTCCCTGGAAGATTTTATAAAGCTGCAAGCTGTTTGCTTGTTTTTACTTCTCAGCTGCTCTGTAGAAGGGTCTAATATCATTTGCTTGGAAAGAAAGACTCTACCATAGTGATAAAGCTTTAAACCTTCAAACCTTAAGGAATTTGCAGTGAATGTTGGTTTAAACTGTTTTATGTGGAACTTTGTTACAAGAGTTAAGCAGAGTCTCAGAGATACCGTTGAAGAATGAACTTCTCATAGTATATTTTCTCTGGAAGATTTTATAAAGCTGCAAGCTGTTTGCTTGGTATTACTTTTCAGCTCCTCTCTAGAAGAGTCCAGTATCATTTGCCTGGAAAGAAAGACTCTTCCATAGTTTTAAGGCTTTAAAACTTCCAACCTTAAGGATTTTGCAGTGAATGTTGGTTTAAACTTCTGTTTTATGTGGAACTTTGTTACAAGAGGTAAGCAGAGTCTCAGAGCTACAGTTTTGTTTCGCTTCTCTGCAGTCCTAAAGCAGGTTTTGCCTAGTAAAAGATGTGAACTATACCTATTTTTGACGAGCTCATGTATTAGAAACCCGTTTTTAAGGATGAACTTCCCATAGTATATTTTCCCTGGAAGATTTTATAAAGCTGCAAGCTGTTTCCTTTGTTTTACTTCTCAGCTGCTCTGTAGAAGGGTCTAATATCATTTGCTTGGAAAGAAAGACTCTACCATAGTGAAAAAGCTTTAAACCTTCAAACCTTAAGGAATTTGCAGTGAATGTTGGTTTAAACTTCTGTTTTATGTGGAACTTTGTTACAAGAGGTAAGCAGAGTCTCAGAGCTACATTTTTTTTTTGGTTCTCTGCAGTCCTAAAGCAGGTTTTGCATAGAAAAAGATCTGAACTCAAGAGATTTTTGAGGAGCTCATGTATTAGAAAGCTGTTTTTAGGAATGATCTTCCCATAGTATTTAGTCCCTGGAAGATTTTATAAAGCTTCTAGCTCTTTTCTTGGTTTTACTTCTCAGCTCCTCTGTAGAAGAGTCCAATATCATTTGCCTGGAAAGAAAGACTCTACCATAGATATAAGGCTTTAAAACCTTCAAACCTTGGTTTTTTGCTTGGTTTTACTTCTCAGTTCCTGTCTAGAAGAATCCTACATGATTTGCCTTGTTCCAAAAGACTCCTCCATAGTTATAATGCTTTAAAACCTTCAAAACTTAAGGAATTTGCAGTTAATGTTGGTTTAAACTTTTGTTTTATGTGGAACTTTGTTACAAGAGGTAAGCAGAGTCTCAGAGATACCGTTGAAGGATGAACTTCCCATAGTATATTTTCCCTGGAACATTTTATAAAGCTGCAAGCTCTTTTGCTTGGTATTACTTTTCAGCTCCTCTCTAGAAGAGTCCAATATCATTTGCCTGGAAAGAAAGACTCTACAATAGTTATAAAGCTTTAAACCTCCAAACCTTAAGGAATTTGCAGTGAATGTTGGTTTAAACTTCTGCTTTATGTGGAACTTTGTTAGAAGAGGTAAGCAGAGTCTCAGAGCTACAGTGTCGTTTCGCTTCTCTGCAGTCCTAAAACCTGTCTTGCATAGAAAAAGAGGTGAACTGCAGAGATGTGAAGAAGAGCTCCTACATTACAAAGCAGTTTACCAAAACCATATTCTCACACTCTTCTGTCCCTGGAACAGTTTACAAAGCCCCAAGCTATTTTCTTGGTTTTACTTCTCAGCTCCTCTCTAGAGGAGTCCAATATCTTTTGCCTTGAAAGAAAGACTCTTCCATAGTTTTAAGGCTTTAAAACCTTCCAACCTTAAGGAATTTGCAGTGAATGTTGGTTTAAACTTTTGTTTTATGTGGAATTTTGTTAGAAGAGGTAAGCGGAGTCTCAGAGCTACAGTGTTGTTTCGCTTCTCTGCAGTCCTAAAACCTGTCTTGCATAGAAAAAGAGGTGAACTGCAGAGATGTGAAGAAGAGCTCCTACATTACAAAGCAGTTTACCAAAACCATATTCTCACACTCTTCTGTCCCTGGAACAGTTTACAAAGCCCCAAGCTATTTTCTTGGTTTTACTTCTCAGCTCCTCTCTAGAGGAGTCCAATATCTTTTGCCTTGAAAGAAAGACTCTTCCATAGTTTTAAGGCTTTAAAACCTTCCAAACTTTAGGAATTTGTAGTTAATGTTCGTTTAAACTTCTGTTTTATGTGGAACTTTGTTAGAAGAGGTAAGCAGAGAATCAGAGCTACAGTTTTGTTTCGCTTCTCTGCAGTCCTAAAGCAGGTTTTGCCTAGTAAAAGATGTGAACTATACCTATTTTTTACGAGCTCATGTATTAAAAACCCGTTTTTAAGAATGATCTTCCCATAGTATATTTTCCCTGGAACATTTTATAAAGCTGCAATCTGTTTGTTTGGTTTTACTTCTCAGCTCCTCTCTAGAAGAGTCCAATATCATTTGCCTGGAAAGAAAGACTCTACCGTAGTGATAACGGTTTAAACCTTCAAACCTTAAGGAATTTGCAGTGAATGTTGGTTTAAACTTCTGTTTTATGTGGAACTTTGTTACAAGACTTAAGCAGAGTCTCAGAGATACCGTTGAAGAATGAAAGTCTCATAGTATATTTTCTCTGGAAGATTTTATGAAGTAGCAAGCTGTTTGCTTTGTATTACTTTTCAGCTCCTCTCTAGAAGAGTCCAATATCATTTGCCTGGAAAGAAAGACTCTTCCATAGTTTTAAGGCTTTAAAACCTTCCAAACTTTAGGAATTTGCAGTGAATGTTGGTTTAAACTTCTGTTTTATGTGGAACTTTGTTACAAGAGGTAAGCAGAGTCTCAGAGCTACAGTTTTGTTTCGCTTCTCTGCAGTCCTAAAGCAGGTTTTGCATAGAAAAAGATCTGAACTCAAGAGATTTTTGAGGAGCTCATGTATTAGAAAGCTGTTTTTAGGAATGATCTTCCCATAGTTTTCAGTCCCTGGAAGATTTTATAAAGCTGCAAGCTGTTTCCTTTGTTTTACTTCTCAGCTCCTCTGTAGAAGAGTCCAATATCATTTGCCTGGAAAGAAAGACTCTACCATAGTTATAAGGCTTCAAAACCTTCAAACCTTAAAGAATTTGCAGTTAATGTTTGTTTAAACTTCTGTTTTATGTGGAACTTTGTTAGAAGAGGTAAGCAGTGTCTCAGAGCTACAGTGTCGTTTCGCTTCTCTGCATTCCTAAAGCAGTTTTTGCATAGAAAAAGATCTGAACTCTAGAGATTGTTGATGAGCTCCTGTATTAGAAACCCGTTTGCAGGAATGATCTTCCCACATTCTTCTGTCCCTAGAACATTTTATAAAGCTGCAAGCTGTTTGCTTGGTTTTTCTTCTCAGCTCCTCTCAAGACGAGTCCAGTATCATTTTCCTGGAAAGATAGACTCTACTATAGTTTTAAGGCTTTAAAACCTTCCAACCTTAAGGAATTTGCAGTGAATGTTCGTTTAAACTTCTGCTTCATGTGGAACTTTGTTAGAAGAAGTAAGCAGAGAATCAGAGCTACCGTTTTGTTTCGCTTCTCTGCATTCCTAAAGCAGTTTTTACATAGAAAAAGCTCTGAATTCTAGAGATTGTTGACGAGCTCATGTATTAGAAACCCGTTTACAGGAATGATCTTCCCACATTCTTCTGTCCCTAGAACATTTTATAAAGCTGCAAGCTGTTTTCTTGGTTTTTCTTCTCAGCTCCTCTCTAGACGAGTCCTGTATGATTTGCCTTGAAAGAAAGACTCTACCATAGTTTTAAGGCTTTAAAACCTTCCAACCTTAAGGAATTTGCAGTGAATGTTGGTTTAAACTTCTGTTTTATGTGGAACTTTGTTAGAAGAGGTAAGCAGAGAATCAGAGCTACCGTTTTGTTTGGCTTCTCTGCAGTCCTAACGCAGGTTTTGCCTAGAAAAAGACCTGAACTCTAGAGATTTTTTACGAGCTCATGTATTAGTAACCCGTTTTTAGGAATGATCTTCCCATAGTATATTTTCCCTGGAACATTTTATAAAGCTGCAAGCTGTTTGCTTGGTTTTTCTTCTCAACTCATGTCTAGAAGAATCCTACATGATTTGCCTTGTTACAAGACTCCTCCATAGTTGTAATGCTTTAAAAGCTTCAAACCTTAAGGAATTTGCAGTGAATGTTGGTTTAAACTTCTGTTTTATGTGGAACTTTGTTACAAGAGTGAAGCAGAGTCTCAGAGATACCGTTGAAGAATGAACTTCCCATAGTATATTTTCTCTGGAAGATTTTAGAAAGCTGCAAGCTGTTTGCTTGGTATTACTTTTCAGTACCTCTGTAGAAGAGTCCAGTATCATTTGCCTGGAAAGAAAGACTCTACCATAGTTTTAAGGCTTTAAAACCTTCCAAGCTTAAGGAATTTGCAGTGAATGTTCGTTTAAACTTCTGTTTTATGTGGAACTTTGTTAGAAGAGGTAAGCAGAGTCTCAGAGCTACCGTTTTGTTTCGCTTCTCTGCAGTCCTAAAGCAGGTTTTGCATAGAAAAAGATCTGAACTATAGCTATTTTTGACGAGCTCATGTATTATAAACCCGTTTTTAAGAATGATTTTCCATAGAATATTTTCCCTGGAACATTTTTGCAAAGCTGCAAGCTGTTTGCTTGGTTTTTCTTCTCAGCTCCTGTCTAGAAGAATCCTACATGATTTGCCTTGTTACAAAAGACTCCTCCATAGTTATAATGCTTTAAAACCTTCAAACCTTAAGGTTAGAAGATGTAAGCAGAGTCTCAGAGCTACTGTTTTGTTTCGCTTCTCTGCAGTCCTAAAGCAGGTTTTGCATAGAAAAAGATCTGAACTCAAGAGATTTTTGAGGAGCTCATGTATTAGAAAGCTGTTTTTAGGAATGATCTTCCCATAGTATTTTTTCTCTGGAAGATTTTATAAAGCTGCAAGTTGTTTTCTTGGTTTTACTTCTCAGCTCCTCTGTAGAGGAATCCTATATGATTTGCCTGGAAAGAAAGACTCTACCATAGTTATAAAGGTTTAAAACCTTCAAACCTTAAGGAATTTCTAGTTAATGTTTTAAACTTTTGTTTTATGTGGAACTTTGTTAGAAGAGGTAAGCAGTGTCTCAGAGCTACAGTTTTGTTACGCTTCTCTGCAGTCCTAAAGCTGTTTTTGCATAGAAAAAGATCTGAACTCTAGAGATTGTTGATGAGCTCATGTATTAGAAACCCGTTTGCAGCAATGATCTTCCCACATTCTTCTGTCCCTAGAACATTTTATAAAGCTGCAAACTGTTTTCTTGGTTTTTCTTCTCAGCTCCTCTCTAGAAGAATCCTCTATGATTTGCCTTGAAAGAAAGACTCTACCATAGTTTTAAGGCTTTAAAACCGTCAAACCTTAAGGAATTTGCAATTAATGTTGGTTTAAACTTCTGTTTTATGTGGAACTTTGTTACAAGAGTTAAGCAGAGTCTCAGAGATACCGTTGAAGAATGAACTTCCCATAGTATATTTTCTCTGGAAGATTTTATGAAGTAGCAAGCTGTTTGCTTTGTATTACTTTTCAGCTCCTCTCTAGAAGAGTCCAATATCATTTGCCTGGAAAGAAAGACTCTACAATAGTTATAAAGCTTTAAACCTCCAAACCTTAAGGAATTTGCAGTGAATGTTGGTTTAAACTTCTGTTTTATGTGGAACTTTGTTAGAAGAGGTAAGCAGAGTCTCAGAGCTACAGTTTTGTTTCGCTTCTCTGCAGTCCTAAAGCAGTTTTTACATAGAAAAAGCTCTGAATTCTAGAGATTGTTGACGAGCTCATGTATTAGAAACCCCTTTACAGGAATGATCTTCCCATAGTTTTCAGTCCCTGGAAGATTTTATAAAGCTGCAAGCTGTTTGCTTGGTTTTTCTTCTTAGCTCCTCTCAAGACGAGTCCAGTATCATTTTCCTGGAAAGATAGACTATACCATAGTTTTAAGGCTTTAAAACCTTCCAACCTTAAGGAATTTGAAGTGAATGTTCGTTTAAACTTCTGTTTTATGTGGAACTTTGTTAGAAGAGGTAAGCAGAGAATCAGAGCTACCGTTTTGTTTCGCTTCTCTGCAGTCCTAAAGCAGGTTTTGCATAGAAAAAGAGGTGAACTGCAGAGATGTGAAGAAGAGCTCCTACATTACAAGCCAGTTTACCAAAACCATATTCTCACACTCTTCTGTCCCTGGAACAGTTTACAAAGCCCCAAGCTATTTTCTTGGTTTTACTTCTCAGCTCCTCTCTAGAGGAGTCCAATATCTTTTGCCTTGAAAGAAAGACTCTTCCATAGTTTTAAGGCTTTAAAACCTTCCAAACTTTAGGAATTTGTAGTGAATGTTCGTTTAAACTTCTGTTTTATGTGGAACTTTGTTAGAAGAGGTAAGCAGAGAATCAGAGCTACAGTTTTGTTTCGCTTCTCTGCAGTCCTAAAGCAGGTTTTGCCTAGTAAAAGATGTGAACTATACCTATTTTTGACGAGCTCATGTATTAGAAACCCGTTTTTAAGGAATGATCTTCCCATAGTATATTTTCCCTGGAAGATTTTATAAAGCTGCAAGCTGTTTCCTTGGTTTTACTTCTCAGCTGCTCTGTAGAAGGGTCCAATATCATTTGCCTGGAAAGAAAGACTCTAACATAGTTATAAAGCTTTAAACCTTCAAACCTTAAGGAATTTGCAGTGAATGTTGGTTTAAACTTTTGTTTTATGTGAAACTTTGTTACAAGAGGTAAGCAGAGTCTCAGAGCTACCGTTTTGTTTCGCTTCTCTGCAGTCCTAAAGCATTTTTGCATAGAGAAAAATCTGAACTCTAGAGATTGTTGACGAGCTCATGTATTAGAAATCCGTTTGCAGGAATGATCTTCCCACATTCTTCTGTCCCTAGAACATTTTATAAAGCTGCAAGCTGTTTTCTTGGTTTTTCTTCTCAGCTCCTCTCTAGACGAGTCCAGTATCATTTGCCTTGAAAGAAAGACTCTACCATAGTTTTAAGGCTTTAAAACCTTCCAACCTTAAGGAATTTGCAGTGAATGTTGGTTTAAACTTCTGTTTTATGTGGAACTTTGTTAGAAGAGGTAAGCAGAGTATCAGAGCTACAGTGTCGTTTCGCTTCTCTGCAGTCCTAATGCAGATTTTGCATAGAAAAAGATCTGAACTCTAGAGATTGTTGACGAGCTCATGTATTATAAACCCGTTTTTAAGAATGATTTTCCATAGTATATTTTCCCTGGAACATTTTATAAAGCTGCAATCTGTTTGTTTGTTTTTACTTCTCAGCTCCTCTCTAGAGGAGTCCAATATCTTTTGCCTTGAAAGAAAGACTCTACCGTAGTGATAAAGCTTTAAACCTTCAAACCTTAAGAAATTTGCAGTGAATGTTGGTTTAAACTTCTGTTTTATGTGGAACTTTGTTAGAAGAGGTAAGCAGAGTCTCAGAGCTACCGTTTTGTTTCGCTTCTCTGCAGTCCTAAAGCAGGTTTTGCCTAGTAAAAGATGTGAACTATACCTATTTTTGACGAGCTCATGTATTAGAAACCCGTTTTTAAGGATGAACTTCCCATAGTATATTTTCCCTGGAACATTTTATAAAGCTGCAAGCTCTTTTGCTTGGTATTACTTTTCAGCTCCTCTCTAGAAGAGTCCAATATCATTTGCCTGGAAAGAAAGACTCTTCCATAGTGATAAAGCTTTAAAACTTCAAACCTTAA
>JAAWXA010000986.1:0-13251 GCA_038090715.1 Florisuga fusca | reverse complement strand
GGGGGTAGTGTCAAACCAGAGGCAACCTGGAGCAGGAATTCCCCTTGTTCCTGTGTCACTCTGACCAACCAGGGATCCAAGAACTGAGCAGGCAGTGAAGTCTCATTCCTTGTACACTCCCATTCTCTGGTCACAATTACCTCTTGGTCCTTGTGACATTTTCTGACTTCAGGTGCTTCATCTGTCCTGATGTTTTTTCCTAGCCATGCCGTGGCACTGACCCGTGATTCTGAGCGCCTGGGAGAGGTGAAGAGGAGGATGAATGTCTTGCCTTTGGGAAGGTAAAGTTTACTTTCTGTGTAATCCCTGTGCCTCATTTTTCTCTGTGAAATGTCTAGGAGTGAGATATTGACATCCCCTGAACCACTGCCTGTATGCCATATGTGCTGTAGCCTTGCTTCTCTCATCAAAGAGAAGATTCTCACTGCACTGATACTCTTCTCCCTTCTTGAAGTCAGGAACTACTAGGCTTTCATCAGGCAAACCTTCCTCTTTGGAAGAGAACTTTTAGTTTTCTCCAGAGTTCAGAGCTCATCGAGCCTCTGGCCACACTGTGTGATACCAGAACAAACTAGGGGAAGGAAATCCTTACAGGGGTGTCATCACTGCCTGCTAGGGCTTAATTTTGGTTGGAGTGTGCAGGATATCAGCATGACTTCTGTTTCTTTTTCCTCTCAGTGGTGCTCTGGCTGGCAATCCACTGGACATTGATAGAGAGCTTCTGCGTAGTGGTAGGTGTCTGCTTGTGATTGAGAGGCACAGGTCAGCTCGTCATATCTAGGAGTTGGGGGAGCATTGAGACATTCTCCCAAAGTTATTTTGGATGTGTTGTGGCACCTTAACATGGGGATGGAGGGTACTAAATAAAAAAAATGAAAATTATCTGATGCTCGGTGCCACAGCTCAGCTCCTAGTGACTCAGTAAGCCAAAAGGCTTTTTGCTATGAGACAGTCCATGAGGTGAGAGCATAAACAGCTCTGATGCACACCCACTGCTTGGAGCTGATAACAAAACCCTGCTCAGCATGTTTGTGCTCCTAGGACTACTCAAAGGCTCAGTCAGCTGCATGCTGGAGCAATCTGCTGCTTCCCAGCTCCAGTCATGCCAAGCCTGACCTCCTCTGTCCATCACCTTCCTTACAGAGCTGGACTTTGCTTCCATCAGCCTGAACAGCATGGATGCTGTTAGTGAGAGAGACTTTGTGGGTAAGGACAACTCAACAACTTCTTCCCATGACTATTTTAGAAGCAGGCCCCTGAGACTTTTCCAGCTAACTCCCTTCAAGGAGATAGCAAACCCTCACTAGGAAGTAATTATACATAAAGTCTATTTGCTCACATTTAAACTCCAGTCAGGGTTTCCTGGGTTGTCAAGCAAACACCTTTTTCACCTCCTGTTTTCCTGATTTCTCTGCAGTGGAATTCCTCTCTGTTGCTACCCTGTTGATGATCCACCTTAGCAAGATGGCTGAAGATCTTATCATCTATAGTACCAGCGAGTTTGGCTTTCTAACCCTCTCTGATGCTTACAGGTAGGTTTCTGGTCTCTGGGCAGGGACACTACTCTGTCTCCCCTGCTCAGCAATCCTTACCTCAGTAAATGACAGAGTGGTTAGAGACTCCCTGCTGCACAAGGCTGACACAGCATTAAAAGGCTGGCATAAAGGAAGAAAAGAAGCTGAATGTTCTTCAGTAATGACCACTTGTTTCTGATTCTGGTAACTCAACAAAGTCTGTTTCTGTGCACACACACCTTCCCAACAACTGCTGGCAGAGAAAACTTCCTACTCTGTTGGGAATGCCTGCCAAAGCCCTGCCTTGACTGGCTGGATTTGCAATCCTAACAGATTTCCTGTCTCCCAGGGCAGCACAACCTCAGCCCTCCCTCCCTGAGCTCACAGCAACACTCAGGTGTCTGGGGAGGAGGGACCTGTGTTGCCCCTGGGGGGCTGAGTCAGCACAACGTGTGACCTGTGTCTGTCAGGACTGGGGTGTCACTCACTCTTACACTCCATGCACCTTTCTTGCAGCACTGGCAGCAGCCTGATGCCTCAGAAGAAGAACCCTGACAGTCTGGAGCTGATCCGCAGCAAAGCTGGCCGTGTGTTCGGACGGGTGAGCCTGGCACCAATGGGCTTCCCTTCCCAGAGCTAACTGCCTCACTTCTTTCTCTCCACAGCTGGCTGCTATGCTCATGGTTCTCAAAGGGCTTCCAAGCACCTACAACAAGGATCTGCAGGTAAAACAGATTTTTGTGTCATCTCTTTGGGCAGACACAGACATCTTGTGCCCCTGAGCAGCCTCACCCTGCACGTTTCCTTGCACAGACCCTGCTTGTGTGCAGGGTGCTGAGAAAGTGCTCCCTGTTCTAATGCAGGAGGACAAGGAGGCTGTCTTTGATGTAGTGGACACCCTGAATGCTGTGCTCCAGGTTGCCACTGGAGTCATTTCTACCCTCCAGGTAAGGCTTAAGCCTCTCACTATGGATCAAAGTTGTGGAGCACATTCTGTGTGTAACACAGGTAAGAGAGCTCTAGAGGGGTCCTAAGGTGAAGGCTCCTCAGTGCCTCACCCTTGCTTATGGCTATGGCCCCCAATGTCAGCTCATGTGTCCCCAGGGAGGAGCTGATGATAATGTCTCCCTCTGACCTCCCTTTCTGCAGATCAACAAGGAGAACATGGAGAAGGCTCTGAGCCCTGAGATCCTGTCATCTGATCTCGCTCTCTACTTGGTTCACAAAGGAGTAAGTTTCAGAGGGTGACTTGAACCTGTGGATGCAGAATACTGCTCAGTGAGGGCCTGAGATGAGGCCTTCTGTTCTGTCCCCAGGTGATGATCAGTCAGGGTGAACAAACACGAATGATGGAAACCTATTCTTTACATGTATCCCAAGTAGTGGAACTGCTGCCGGGTGGACTTGATAGTAATTTACAGGTGGAGTTTCACCTCCTAACTCCTCCCCGCTTCACCCTAGAAACCCGGATTCAGATTGCTTTGCCTTAAGTGAAAACAAGCCAACCAAAACAGACAGCACATCCATTTTTTCCTTTGAAAAACACCCCAGTTGCCTGGTCACTCACTGCGGCCTCTGCTTCTCACTGCAGATGCCATTCAGACAAGCCCACACTGCCTCTGGGAAGGCCGTCCACCTTGCTGAGTCTAAAGGTACCACCATCAATAATCTCAGCCTGGATGACCTGAAGAACATCAGGTTTGTATCACTGTTATTTTGCCATGACTGCCTCCAACAATCGTGTTTCAAACTCCCTTTGTATTGGCCACCTTGTTTTGCCCTTCTCAAAAGGCATGGACCACACAGCACCCCATAATCCTCCTGGCCTGAATATCAGTGCCATTAATGATGGACCTGAAAACACTGAAGGGGGACAACATCACTTCCATTCATCTCCAGCAGGGCATGGGCAGCAGCTCTTGGGAGGGGCTGTAATGAACTCATGGCCTGACCTGGAGGCACCAGCCCTCCAGAAGAGTTTTGTCTCCAAATTTTCTTGCTCTCCCTTTGCAGGTGATTCTTTGGTCTTCTACTGTCAGGCACTAGAAATGTAGAAGTGGGAATGCTGGTGGTCTTTCCCCTTGGAAAAAGGCTCCACCTGCACTACCTCTCTGTCTCTGCCTGCAGGGAGCATGTAAAGCCAGTCAACACCACCAAATGTTCTCCACTGACACCTCTTCTCTTTCCTCCCCAGCCCCCTGTTTGGCAGTGATGTCTCCCAGGTCTTCAATGTGGTCAACAGTGTGGAGCAGTACACAGCTATGGGTGGCACTGCCAAGAACAGTGTGTCTGCCCAGATTGATCAGCTGAGAGAGCTGCTGAAGAAGCATAAGGAACAAGCTTAAGGTGTGGGAAAGTATCCCTTGGATGCAGTATTGTGCCTGTCACCACTAATCTGGAGTTAATAAACACTGGGGTGTATGTAGTTCACTGAAACTCCTGTCTTGTGTCTTTCTTCTTAGGGAAAAGCCTGATATAAACTTCCTTGGCTCTCATGAAGCTTGGGGAAATGTTCACTGGTGTGAGAGAATGAGGGAATCTCCCCTCCTTGGTAGTGGATCTGAGTTATGGGGTGTTCAGGCTCTTGGGGCTGGTAGTGTCCAGCAGGCAGCAGTGTCTTTCTGCACTAAGAGACCTGAAAATTTGGGTGGTAGACTGAGAAAGTCATTGTCTCCCTGTGCTTTGCACTGGTGAGGCCACACCTTGAATCCTGTGTTCAGCTTTGGGCTCCTCACAAGAAGGACATTGAGGGGCTGAAGCATGTCAGAGAAGGGCAACAGAGCTGGGGAAGGGTCTGGAGAACAAACCTTTTGAGAAGCAGCTGAGGGAACTGGGGTGGTTTAGTCTGGAGAAAAGGAGGCTGAGGGGAGACCTTATCGCTCTCTGTAACTACCTGAAAGAAGGCAGTAGTGAAGCTGGTGCCAGATTCTTTTCCCAAGTAACAAGTGATGAGAGGAAATGGCATGAAGTTGTGCCAGAGGAGATTTAGATTGAATATTAGGAAAAATGTCTTCAGTGAAAGGGTTGTAAGGCATTGGAACAGGCTGCTCAGAGAAGTGACTGAGTCACCATCCCTCCAGGTATTTAAAAGGTGTGTAGATGTGGGGGGAATTAAGGCAGGGGGATTTAAGTGGCCAAAAGAAAACTCCTCACCATCTGGTAGTGGAGCTTGCATGGTCTTGGGCAGGTCTTGGCCAGCAGGTCAACTCACAGGTCATCCCAGCCCATCATAAACCCACCTGTGGCTCTGGTTTCCTCCAAAGGACAGGGGCTGCACTGCCTCAGGTCAAGCTTTTTCCTCTGTATGACCCAAGCCAAGGTGGGGAAGAATGCTTGAAAAGAGACAGGCATGGATGGCTGCCTCTTTCAAATCTTACACTATCTTCCTTCTGTCCTTACAAAAATATAATCAGAACAAAGACCAGGAAAAGTCTTACTTGGGGAATGAGAATTCAGCAACCTTGTGTTTTTCATAGGGTGAAGCCATTTGATGAAAAAAACCATTTGAAACACTATATTCCCCACTATCATCTGCAATGATTTTGGCATGAAAATCTACTATGGGATGCCTGCTACTTGATTCAAAAGGGAAAGAAAGAACAGTTGTCTGCAGGGAAGTTGAGGCCATTTTTAAACACAAAACCCAGCTGAAACCTGGCACCCACAGCATAGTTTTGCTCTGCACTCTGCCCTCCATGCTGATGCAGGAACACTTTATTGACTCAGCACTGCAGGAGTCTGTAACTCACCTAAGTAATGGCAATAACCATGGCCTCACTGTGCTTAGCTCAAAGGCTGTAGCACAGACAGTTCAGCCACCAGCTGAACCTCCTGCCATTAAGAAAACCACCCCAGGGGTCACCAAATGCTGTGGGAGAACCACCAACAGAAAACTCCCCTTCCTTCAACTCTTCTCTCCACGCTCAGTCTCCTCTCATTCTGGACTGGAACCTGATCTATTCTCCTGGCATTTAAAGAGCAGCACATTTCAACCATCACTCCACGTACCTCCTTTGTGTTTGCTCTGTTATTTCCTGCTGTGTCTCTGTTTTGGCACTTGTGTTCCACCATCCAGATAAGTGGGCATGGCCAGGAAATCACTAATGCACACTTAGCTGATAGAGGGAAGCATCAAGAGAGGCAGGGGACATCGATACCGAACACCAAGACAGTCAGAAAAAAAGTGATTATCTCCTCACATTCACCTTGGGGTTCTTTTTTTTTCTCCTTCCATAAACTTTCTCAATCTATGCCACTCCTCTCTTTTCCCCAATTTGTACCTTCTAGTTCCTGCTCAGTACCTTCAGAGGCTTCAGCTGAATAGATTTTCTCTCACTCCCAGCAGCAAACATCCAGCATTTTTCCTCCTGACCATGCTGAGTAACACAGGGCCCAGCCAATCTGAAAGGAAAAGGAAGATTATCACATCTTGGTTTCCTACTTCAATGAGTAGTTCATACCCACTGGTACTTCCAATCCATCCTTTCCTAAAATTGTGAAATTATTTCTATTGGGAAGGGCCTGTGGAGGTCTCTGGAGCACTACAGACATTACAAGAGTATGTTGTCCACAGCTTCTTCAGACTTTCACCATCACCCTGCTACGACTCATTGTGATCTGGGTTTTTTAAGTCTCCCTTGCCACAGGAAGAGCTGTATAGACAGAAGCTTTGATCAGTGGCTTGGACACTGCTCTGGACTTGGTCATAAATCCCTGCCCCATCACAGACCACAGGAAGGGACTTAAACCAAGAATCATGTAGGCTGATCGTGAGCTACTGAAACTCTCAGCAGAAGGCTGTGTAACTCTGATCTGACAGACAAGCAGGTAACAAACCTACAGAAAGCCTTTTGAAACATCACAAAAATCAGTGAGCTCTTCACTTGGTCCCCTGAAAGAAAAGATCTCTAACATGCTTTTGCACTCTGGAAAAATCCAGCTGTGTATTTTGCCTCCTAAGCAAACGGCTATTCCTGGTCTTTTTATCCCCTGACTCTCTATTGAAGAAAAGGAGTTAATAACATTTCTCTGCCACCACAAGAGCATTGTGAGAACATTTGCACTGCGTGACTGCAACGTCCCCTGCAGGCACCATGGATGAATTTGAGACAGCAATATCCAAAAGCATCCACCTAGACTGGACTCCTCTTTGCCAGGGGTAACAGAAGCCAGCCTCATTGTGATCCTTCAACCACTCTATTCCTCATCTCAGAGAGAAAGACATACATAGCTAAATAGAAAAAAAACCACAAACTAAGAAGTCTGGAACTAATGAAATAGAAACTGAAGCTTTCACTGCTGTATTAAACCAAGTGTTTAAACACAGGTAATATTGAGAAAACAAAGCTGTCACATATCACTGTCATACATAGGGTTAATAATGTGAAAACACAAAGAAAAATACAGGGGAACTGCCACAGAGATCCCATTTTGCCTTTTCTACCCCCATGGGTCATAACTGGTTTCTGAGGGAGAGATGCCAGGACCACCTGGATGCTTCCTAACCACTCCTGGGTGCAGCACCTTGGGCACCCACCCTCTCCCCTGTTGCACTTGGGGCAATTTCTGCAGTTTCTTCAGACAGAAAGATGTACAATCTTTTCACAAGTTGTGCCTGTTCCATATAGACAATCTAAAGCCCATATCACAAACACTACAATGTCAAGCCTCTCCCTGTATACGATTCATTCTGAAGGTAAATCTACTCCTTACTATTTTGCCAAACCATCCCCAGCCTCCTGCCAAATTGCAGGATAAGGACAAAGACATTCATAAAGGATGAACACAACAACACAAGCTAAAAATGAGGGACTTCAGAAGAGGAAGGAGCCTGGAAATAAAACAGTTCCAAGAGGTTTTCTCAGTGTAGACAGCATGATGTTCTGTGCATCTGCAAGTCTGGAAGTCTGAAAAGGAACAGGGACACCATCCCAGAAAAAAAATTATTTCAAGAGGAAATTTTTGAGAAGCAGTGAATGAATAATAGCTATAAATCCAGATACAGAGTTTGAGCCTTGTTCCGGACTGGTACTGAAGGAAACATGCTGGAAACCCAAGCTGCAAAAAGCACTTGCTCGCTCAGGTTGCCAGAGACAGCCTGATGCTAGCCATGTTCCTCTGCTAAAGAGAGCTGCACACCCTCACCGTGCAAACCCACGGAGTGCCAGACTGCAACACAGAAAGGAGATAAGGAGTAGGACGGAGAAGAACACAGGAAAGACAGCTGGGCTAGGTCCCTTCCTACCTGATTTATCCTAAGGTCTTGCGACAAGAGGGCTGGTGAAAGGGCAGAAAAACTCAAAAGGGGACAAGAAAACTAGTGTGCGCTTCCTGCATTCCCTCAAAGGCCTCCGGCAGTACACGGAGGAAAAAAAAGATCACACCGTGGTAGCAGACTCCATCAGACAAAGCAGCAACAAACAGCCCTGAGCTGCGGGGTGGTAGCAGGGAGGGGGGGAGCGGAGCGGGGCCGGTCCCGGGGACACCCCGCCCCAGCGGGGCGGGACCAGGCGGCAGCCCCCACCGAGGGGTGTAAAAGCGGGGCCGAGGGGGCCGGGGACAGCGAGCGAGCAGCAGGGGCTGTGCTGTGGAGAGGTGAGAGGGGCCGAGTGGGCACTGGGGACTCTCTCCGGGACCGGGGACCCTCACCGGGACCGGGGCTGAGCCTCACCCCTCACCTCCCTGTTCCACAGGTTGCACCAACTGCCGGGATCGCTGCGCATACATCGTCCGGAATGGCAGCCGAGGTGAGGGTGAACTTTGCTTCTCCGGCGGGGTGGTCTCGGGAGGGTGTTCTGGCACAGGAGAGCTCTGCTGAATTAAACATTTAAGTTCCTGGCCAAGAAACCTGCCATTGCCTTCAGGTACTACAACTTGCCCAGGACAGACTATTAACCCGTGGGGTTTGTTCCTGCTGACTGAAGGGCAGGAGGTTCTTTTCAGCAGCTTGTATGAACACTTCTCCTTACAAAAGCTGCATTTTCAGTTTCCGTGCCTGGTAGGTGGGACATGAGCAGTCATCTTGGCCAGTCATGCTCTCTGCCTCCAGAACGGCTGCTGCAGCCCTGGCCTCCTCTGTTCTGGGTTGCAGACAAGTGTCCCTCAGCTGCCAGATGTCACTAGCCACTTCTCTAACCAGAGTCCCGTGGCTTGATAAAACTCACCTTTCAGTTTTGATTTCTTGGACTGCAAATGTTGCAATGTTTCAGCTGACATCTGTTTCTCCTCTGTATCTGTTTCTATTACTTTGGTGGTAACTTGTATTACTGAAGATATCCTTAGATATACCTATTTCTCATGCAAGCACTTGGCCTCCAGCCTGTAATTTAGCATCCCCTCTGGCACCTTTCTGCAGGCATCAAGTGCACAATGAGGACCTAGAATATGTTTCTTTTTCAGTTTTGATTCCCTCCTCTGTCTTCTCTTGATTTTCTGCTATAAATAATCATGTACCTAGACTCTTACCTCTGTAGGCTCTCTCCTTTTATCCTCTCAGGCATGTTGTTTCAGCAGGGATGGGCAGAGATGTGGAGACAGTCACTAGGGAAAAAGTTTCTAAGGTTACTCAACAGTGCTTTTGTCTGACTGATAAAGCTCTGGCACAGATAAGGTAGTGGCTGTCCGGCCAGCTTCTTGCTGTCCATGGTAGTTAGACTGAAGAGCAGAAAAGACTGGCAGGGGTGTTCTTAAAAATCATATATATAAGTAATTCTTATCTACTCTGCAGTGGCAATTGTATTTAAGCCCTTCCTATCTGGTGGCTGCACCTTAACCAGTATCACACTAACCTTACACCAAAACTTGCAAGCACATCACAGACTCTGGAGACACTTCAGGCACTACAGTGTGGCTTGTCCTGGCCTAGAGCCCACTGTCAATCAAAGAAAAATATCTCTAATAGCACAACAGCACAAAAAAGTCTTAGAATATTAGCTTCCACTATATTTCTTAATCACTGTTTTAATTTTACCGCCTTGAAAAAGCTATTAAAGGGTTTTTTACCTGCAGCTCCCTCAAAAAAGAAATCCGTGCTGGTGTTGTACCATATGCTCTGATATCCATCCAAGGACTCCCTCCAGACTAAAGTTTCTTGGAGGATTCCCGAGCTAGACATCAAGGGTTAAATTCTATTGACAGTGACATGTTCTCCACCTTTACAACTGCCTACAAAAGGTCCTGAAATCAAAAGGGCCTTTCTGGTCAGTGCTAAAAGGACATAGCTGAGCATGGCCTTGATACTGAATAAATAGATCACTGCATGATCCTTGCATAAGATGATAAATGAAGTTATTAGGCCTCTAATTTGCTTCTTCCTTTCTCTTAGGGGAATAAACTCTGGGGAGGGAGATTCAGTGGAAGCACAGATCCAGTCATGGAGATGCTCAATGCTTCCATTACCTATGATCAGAGACTGGCTGAAGTTGATATCCAGGGGAGCATGGCTTATGCCAAAGCCTTGGAGAAGGCTGGGATCCTACCTAAAAGTGAGCTGGAGAAGATCCTGAATGGCCTGGAAAAGGTATTAATTATTTCCTTCACAAACCATCATGTATGTTGGAATGCATGGCTTCTTCTCTGACAGTACCTGTAGTAGCCTCCCTGATTTGCTGTTCTAAAAAGTGTCTTTTAAATGCCCTAATATCCTGTTTCTTATGGCTAGGCATGTGCTGAAGTGCTTTGTAAAAGGGAAAGCTGTCCTAAACAATGGACATGACTGGCTGGTGTATATTGCCCTTGCACACTGCCAATGTTCATTATGGAAGCCTCAGCGAGATGTGCTCAGTGTCACCTGCCCACCCATCCCCTTCAGACTCAACATGCACCAGGAACTGCTGCAGAATGAATCAGGAATATTCTTTTTCTGCTGGCACTTGGGATCCCTTTGAGTCTGGCTGTCTGAGTAAATAGGAAGCAATGCATAGCATTGTATAGGGGTGAAGAGAAGCCTGCAGTAAGCAATTTGTTAAAATATCCATTGTTGTTGCTCACCCACCATGAACAATGGGGACTCTATACAGTGTTTGTATAGGAACATCTTTGTGGAAAATGCTAAAGCAGTCACTGACATTGCAGCTCACTTTCTCACTGCAATCCTTAAATCCTCCCATAGCCATAACCCTGCAGGGTCATCACAGCAGAGAGATGAATCCCACCAAGCACAGCACAGAACCTGGGGATAGAGCAAGCAGCCAGCCTTGGCCTGAAGGAACAGGAATGCCAGAGCTCACATGAGACTTAACACTTTGATTTCCACTGGGATGGCAGATGTTGGTATTTGCTGGGGACACTCACAGCCCCACACACCTCATGGGAATGGTAGTGGCTGACTGGTGTTTCTGCTGATGTTTGTAGATCTCTGAGGAGTGGTCTAGAGGAGTCTTTGCAGTGAAACAAAGTGATGAGGACATCCACACTGCCAACGAACGCAGACTAAAGGTTTGGGTCCTCTAACCTCTTGCTCCTGTTCCTCTGTAGCTAGATCTGCCTGATGTTAAGTACAGGTGCCTCTGTCCCACTGTGAAATTCCTCTGGACCTTCTGGTACTGAAACCCCAGGCTCATCAACAAGTATCTCTAACACCCCTCTTGTGGAAGGGGCACCATACAAACCTAGAGCTCAAACTTACCTGTGCCCTGAAGTGATCCTATGGCTACTCACAGGATTCTAGAGCTAGTATCTTCCAGGCAGGCTGGAGGTCTGCTCATGTGGAATCTCCCTGGTTAGAATACAGAGATGCTGATAGGAATTCTCCTCTTGTCCTCAGGAGCTGATTGGAGACATAGCTGGAAAGCTGCACACTGGGAGAAGCAGAAATGATCAGGTATGGACAGAATGAGGTTTTTTGCCCCCTTTCTACTCCTCCCCTATCTCTCTTCAGGAGTCTTTGGACAAGAATGGCCTTTGTCTCTCTTCTTGGAGAGCAAGAAATTATGACATTACCACAACAAAATAACCAATGACGAGAGGAAGATGCACCTTCCCATCACATGGAACAAGGAGGGGTTTACTTTTATTCTGCTTTGACTGACTGTGGTCAACCCCATGCAGGTTGTGACTGACTTGAAGCTGTTCATGAAGAATTCCCTCTCTGTCATCTCCACTCACCTCCTGCAGCTCATTAAGACCCTGGTGGAACGTGCAGCTATGTAAGTCCTTTTCCATATCCACAGCCTTGGCCTTGAAGGGGCAGGAGACTTCCAGGCTCCTTCTTTGACTGACACCAGCCAGGGCAGCTGCAGGGCCTTCTGTGGAGGAGGAGAGGAAGAGAGATATCAAGTTCAGCACAACACAGGCTAGAGAAGTTCTCTTTGTGACCTTGCCTGGAAGTCCTGATGTGTATCTGCCTCTGCCCCTGCCCTCTATCCTGACAGCTGCTGCTCACCTCTTTCTCTCCTTTCACATGCAGAGAAATTGATGTTATCTTGCCTGGCTACACCCACCTGCAGAAAGCTCAGCCCATCAGATGGAGCCAGTTCTTGCTCAGGTAACCCCCCTTCTTCACACATGCTGGGAGAAGCCTTTTCCACCCTTGGGGCCATGCTCATCCACTGAGTGGCAGCTGGGGGTAGTGTCAAACCAGAGGCAACCTGGAGCAGGAATTCCCCTTGTTCCTGTGTCACTCTGACCAACCAGGGATCCAAGAACTGAGCAGGCAGTGAAGTCTCATTCCTTGTACACTCCCATTCTCTGGTCACAATTACCTCTTGGTCCTTGTGACATTTTCTGACTTCAGGTGCTTCATCTGTCCTGATGTTTTTTCCTAGCCATGCCGTGGCACTGACCCGTGATTCTGAGCGCCTGGGAGAGGTGAAGAGGAGGATGAATGTCTTGCCTTTGGGAAGGTAAAGTTTACTTTCTGTGTAATCCCTGTGCCTCATTTTTCTCTGTGAAATGTCTAGGAGTGAGATATTGACATCCCCTGAACCACAGCCTGTATGCCATATGTGCTGTAGCCTTGCTTCTCTCATCAAAGAGAAGATTCTCACTGCACTGATACTCTTCTCCCTTCTTGAAGTCAGGAACTACTAGGCTTTCATCAGGCAAACCTTCCTCTTTGGAAGAGAACTTTTAGTTTTCTCCAGAGTTCAGAGCTCATCGAGCCTCTGGCCACACTGTGTGATACCAGAACAAACTAGGGGAAGGAAATCCTTACAGGGGTGTCATCACTGCCTGCTAGGGCTTAATTTTGGTTGGAGTGTGCAGGATATCAGCATGACTTCTGTTTCTTTTTCCTCTCAGTGGTGCTCTGGCTGGCAATCCACTGGACATTGATAGAGAGCTTCTGCGTAGTGGTAGGTGTCTGCTTGTGATTGAGAGGCACAGGTCAGCTCGTCATATCTAGGAGTTGGGGGAGCATTGAGACATTCTCCCAAAGTTATTTTGGATGTGTTGTGGCACCTTAACATGGGGATGGAGGGTACTAAATAAAAAAAATGAAAATTATCTGATGCTCGGTGCCACAGCTCAGCTCCTAGTGACTCAGTAAGCCAAAAGGCTTTTTGCTATGAGACAGTCCATGAGGTGAGAGCATAAACAGCTCTGATGCACACCCACTGCTTGGAGCTGATAACAAAACCCTGCTCAGCATGTTTGTGCTCCTAGGACTACTCAAAGGCTCAGTCAGCTGCATGCTGGAGCAATCTGCTGCTTCCCAGCTCCAGTCATGCCAAGCCTGACCTCCTCTGTCCATCACCTTCCTTACAGAGCTGGACTTTGCTTCCATCAGCCTGAACAGCAT
>JAAWXA010000982.1:0-13274 GCA_038090715.1 Florisuga fusca | reverse complement strand
ACAGTTACCCAATGATCTTTTGCAGAAGTGAACAAAGACACTTGTGTGAAAAAAAAGAGGCTCTAGAGAATGCTGAAGTGGGAAAGCTTGATAATTAATGACTGCTATTAAGATATACCCATCATCTGTATATAGTCCATAAATACATACATGTGATTCTTCTAGTTGACCTTGAAGACCCATTCAACTCACCTGAACATATCCTTAAAAAAATCTGTGACATAAAGGTGATATATTTCAAGGCAAGACCAACAAAACAGATTTCCTAGCAGACAGGCAGGAGCAAGCCTGTGAGAAAATTCAGCAGCCATATTAACCAACCACTCACCTTGTAACAGGCTTACTGCTTTATGTCATTCTTAAAAGTTTTCTGGTTTGTGCCATGGAGTTTTTTTGCCCACATGCACCTCAGATCTGGCTACTACCCCAAAACTATCACAATACACGAAGCCCTTACATCATGTCCCAAAAGACTTAAAATGAAAAAAAATAAAAATATATTCACAGATACTTGGATATACACTATTTAGGGTTTACACTAAAGTCCTATTTGTGAAAATACCAGTTCTATCTCCTCTTGTTCACAACTGATCTTACCCTTCCAGCTTTATGATTCTCAGAAAATGTGGAATGGAAAGAATCTCCCCCATGGAAATCTCACTGCATTACTGCAGTCAGAGTATTCCAAAAAGACAAGCCTCAGCGGTGCATATTCCAGAAGAAATGCCTAGGTAGGTATTGATAACCATTTTAGACATTTACCTCCCTTCTGCTGTGTGGCCTGGGTGGTAAAAGGTGCATGAAACTGAGCAGACCAGAGAACAAGACTCATCAGGTCTAAGAAAACTCCCTGTACAAAAATTGTGCAGCTACAGCAGTGACCTGTTGTACCCACAGGTGTACAACATTGTCCAGACTTTAAGATTAGCTTAGATTGAACCAAAAAAGAAGCCCACTAATGTAGCATAACTGTACAAGCTAGCAGGACTGGTATCACCCTCCTAGCAACAGACCTTATCCTAACTGTGCTTTATGGTCTTGCTGCAAGGTCCTGGTCCTGGACATTTAGGCTTGTCACCAACTTGTTAGAAGAAATTACTGTGGGAGGCACACCTCGAGACCTATTTAAAAAAAAAATAAAATTTTTTAGCTGTAGATTTTAAGTGTAGGATTAAAGCAAAGGCCTTGAAAATATAAGTGCAAATTGCAAGGAGACACCTGAAAATTACATTTACTGATGAGAATTACACTTGCTGATGGTCAGCTATGAGACAATGAAAAAGCACAGACATGAGAGACAGGGGGAGAAAGGGAAAAACTACAGTTGTTTTAAAGAGCACACATCAGAATGAGGCATTTGTTGTAACCTGGGAAAATTATTCCTTTTGCCTCTGTTGTGCAGTGCATAGTCCAGGGTGGATGTCAAAGACTGGGAACACTCCAGAAAGTCAAGCATCTTACAAATGGGCAAGATTCTGAATTTGAGAGTGAGTGGAGCTGAGCACCCAATTATGCACTTCATCACTTCAATTCTGGCTTCTTTTATGCTTGTGAACCTGATCACCTTGACCTTGGCATCTAAGACCATCAGGTTGGCATCTAAGACCATCAGGGGCTGTAGCCATCAGTGCTAACAATATGGGATTACCTCCAAGGTGGTGTAGGACTTGATTGGTAAGGTCTGACTGCACTAAACACACAGTGATAATGACTGAAAATGATTGAGACCTACTACCACTGATTTTTTATTAAATAATTTCAGTCTTATGGAGGTTGTTTTAGAGTTCAGAACTACTTTGATCTGTCAGTCTTTTAATCATTCCCACTACAGAGAACTCCAGTTCCCGAGGTGATATATATATATATACACACATATAAATATATACATATATATCCAAGTATAACAGTTTAAATTATCGTCAAAATTATATGTATCAATATTCTAACTGCATAAACTTTAGACAGNACAGTATTCAGCAAAATGTAATGTTCAAAATTAGACATTACTATAGTTTTTGAGCATCTCTAGGGTTAAGCTGGTTAGTAGTTCTCAGGATCACCAGGAGCCTAAATCCTGCCAAGTCTTTCTTAAGGCACATGAGTCTTTTTTTGGATCTGGCCCTTAGCTTCATCTGAATTTCTTTCAAAACCAATTTATTTATAGCTGCCCATTATGACATATGACATACTGCATAAATATCAAGTCGCTGGGATGGGCATATGCAACAAAGTTTCCTGCTTCAACCTGGGGAGAAGAGAGTAACAGAAAATTTAGTTATAAAAGGTGTAGATTAAGTAGAGCTTGTGTGATGTGCAGGCAAAATTTCTGATGGATTTTTCCTTCCATATACATCAAAGGTCTAACTTGAGAGAATTAATCTATTTTCTGTTTTTAGGGATTTCTTCCTAGGAATTAATTTTTGAATGTTAAAATAATTAGTTTTATGTAAATTAGAAGAACACTGAGCTTAAAAATAGTCATGTATATTCAATTCTGTAATGTGGAACAATAGGTTGATTGGTTACATTTTATTATAATAAAGTGTTTCATTTTTCCATTTATGAGAAGAGGAATCTTATCCATAGTGTTTCTTTTCTCCCTCAAATTGTGACAGAGTACATTCTTTAAGTCAACTAATTTTTAACCTCAGCTTTAATAATACGAACTATAAATCAAGAGTAAAAATTACAGTTTCATCTTTTTTTTTCTATTTTTTAATTTTATTTTATTTTTTGTTTAATGAGCTACTTCTTTTCAGATAATTGTTAGACCATTTTAAGGCTGCCTCTACATATGTAATATGCTCTTTCTCTTGCAGAGGCTGGACCCATAACCCCACGTTTTGTCAGAATGCTCAAATAAAACAAAACTATTCCACATTCTGAAGTGAGCCCAGATTGAGGGATGACCAGGCTAGTGACACTACAAAGCTGTGATGCCATTAAGCTAGACAAAGAAGTTTAATACCACCTTGAAAGAAATACACAGATTAAATAATGAACGTATGTAAGATGCATGCAGGTAAATGTCTTCTGTAGCAGAAACTACTGAAAATATCACCATGCACATGAATAGCCATCAGGTATTTGCCATCTAATTTCTGCCCTGTGCACTGTTTATTTGAGTCTCACAAGTACAAAGTCATTTTTTTCAGCTGCATTATATTAGATAGCTGTATCTTATGAAGAACATTCTCACAGCACAACAGGTTTTTTCAGCTTCATAGAAATTCTGTTCCGTAGGTATTTTTCACCCACCTTTCCCTAGTAACTAATTACACAGCAGCCCACTCTCAGCAGACATTTTCACAGATGAAATATAGATCTTGTAATTGCACTACAGCTCCACTTCCTATCTACTCCTCACTTAAGCATCTCAAAATGTAATTGAAGTAGTCATCTGCATGTTCAGTTTTACACTGAAGATTGAAAATAACCGTATTTAGGTGATCAGTTTCTCTTGATTTCACTGACCTGTGGCTTTCCTAGATGGGCCACACTACCTTGTGGCTCTCCATCTTCTAATTTACTTCTTAGATATAATAATTGTGTACTGTTTTTCCTTAAATTAAGTAAGAAGCAATATTCAAAACCACACACACATCATCTGATTAAGCACTTCTTTAGATCAGTGTGAGAATGCTTATTTTAGAATACAGAGGTATCAAATTTAGACCAAAGAAAAACACCTGTGAAATTAAAAAAAAACCCAAAAACCAAAACCAGTTATTTCTAAAAACAGATAAAGTAGGAATTTTTTTTCCAACTCTCTCAAAAAAAACCAAAAAAACACCAAACAACAAAACCCCAAAAAAAACCAAAAAAAAAAACCCCACCAAATCTCAAAACTGTGAAGCTAACAATTTCCAGACAATTTCTGGAGCTCCTTGGAACCTTCCATGAGATATGTTCTTAAAAGGATTACTTCCTTGTAAATCCCAAGCATCTCCTCACCCTGTTCCACATCTTATATAAGTCTGAATCACAGCACAAAGCAGCAAAATTACCTACCACAATCTAACAAGAGTATCTTTAGTGGGATTTTTGGGTCAAATGTCTAAAATATTTAATGTTATTATATACCCAGAACAAACACTGGACTGTAGCTTCGAGATATAAGACAGAGATGAAAAGTCTCCTGTAAACAAATGTATAGATTTTATCAACAATCAGTAAATCATGAAATACAAGCATTTGTGAGCTATGCAGTACACATATTTTTCAAAGAAATATTTGGTTAAAGTGATACATAGTACTTCTACTTTTATATATTTTTGTTTAAACAGGCTATTTACATATTCTTTTTCTCATGCCAGGGTGTGTTTGCTTAAATACCCATTTCTCACTAAGATGTTTTAAAACAAAGTTTGTGTTAAAGTGAGATTCCAATCAGATTATATAGCATGTTTTACTACCTATTACACTCATTTCCATACCAGTCAGATTAAGGAAGTACAAGCACGTTGCTATTTGTAAGGGACAGAGGTTCAAGAATCTAATGACTACACTCAGCTAATTTGTGTCAGGACCTGAAACAGATTTCTGTGGCTTTTAAATTCAGCAGAGTGATTCAAAACAGATATGGTGAAAGGCTGCCGTTTCTGACTCCATACACATTCAATGGATATTTAAGAATCTTAACCAAACTTTGGTGAACCTGTCTATTGATTTGCTTATTCAGTATTTCTTAAAAAAATCCATCCTTCTCTCTGTCAAAATATTGGGGTGGCGTGGAGGCAGGGGGGAATGTTTGCAATCACACAGAATTACAGAATGGAAGGGGCTGGAAGGGACCTTGAGAGATCCTCTTGTCCACTCCCTCTGCTCAAGAAGGATCTCCAAGGGCAGATTACACAGCAACATGTCCAGGATGGTTTTAAATGTCTCCAGGGATGGAAATTCCACAGTCTCTCTGGGGATCGCTTTATTTATCTTGTAATGTGAAATTTTATGGGTCAGATGATGAAAAAGTTGTTCCAGGACACATACTCATCCTAATTCAATCCACAAACCTTTGTACTGGTATTCTGATTTCTTACACAGCTGTGCAAAATATTTGCTCTGTGAACAGGATCCACACCTGTCTGAATCACAAGGGTGGGCTTCCACTTTCATAACCTAACTGGAATAATGAAGTAAAGAAAATATCTGGGTTTATATCAGATGTTTTATGCAATTTATGTTTCCATGCACTACTAGATATTTTAGGCACCATGCAATAAAATATACAGAAAAAAAAGGTAACAAAACAACAACAAAAAAACCCCACCAAAACTGGATCAATCTTCAAATGAGAATGCTATTTTTAAAAAGGTTAAACATCTTGAAAAAAATTTGAACAAGATATTCTGGCAGTGCAATTTTTTTTCAGTTTTTGAGAATATTTTATGCATACCTGTACTTCCAAGTACCACAAATAAAAAGAATTCTTGGCTCTGCTCCTAAAATTTGCAGTGTTTTTTCAATGAAGTTAAAGGGACTGAGTACATCATTACAACCCAAAGCAGTGCCCAGATAGCTGTGTGCATGCAACCAGGGTGACACAGAATGAAGGCTGCACAGCATTATCATTTATCTTTGAGAGCATCACATCTCAAGTCACAAAGAAAAGGCAATAGCATTCCTGACCTCACTGCATTGTGTCTGCTCCTGGGTGTATAGATATAGACTAAATGACCAGACTGCTGAATTAGGCCCTAGTATACAATAAAATAAAAACACCAGAAGATTTTATGCTTTTTCCCCTTTTTCCCCCCCTTTTTTTTTCTTTATAGTTCTTCTGTCTTTTTCTAAACTCATCATCCTTACACACCAAGATCTCTTCTAATTTTTGTCATCATTCTGCCATCATTTTGCACTCTTTGTCATCCAAAAGCAACAAAACTATGTTAAAATAAAGTAGAATAAGCACAGGCAGATAAATAGGATCAAGCCAATAACTTGAGTATGGATATCTTATATGTATTGCAAAAATTATGTGATTCATTAAAGCTTTGGAATTTGTTCTGGTAGCAGATACTGACTAGACAAAAAGGAACAGAAGCACTGGGAAGCCAGTGATGAGCAATGAAGGACACAGAAAACACACCCCGTCTCACCTCTCATTTTGGTGTGTATCAGAAACATTTCACTGTAGGTGAACAAGTGGTCTGACTGACATCCAGGTGAGATCAGCATGTTCTCTTCCATATTATATTCTGGGTTTGTATGTTGCATGTAAACCACAAGTCTTGAAAAAAACTCAAAATTATTCACAAATAATATTTTCAGAGAAATCCATTTGTTTCACAGCTACTGAGAATCTGAGATTATTTATCAAAGTTCAGTCCCTGTTAAAAGAATTAATATTCCATTAGGAACCTTAATATTGATTCAAGAATGCAAACTACACCTTTAAGGATTGAAAAACTTAGTCTATAAGGAAGACTGATCAAAACACTGGTCTTTAACCAGTGGTTTTGAATGGTCTAGAAAAACAAGTTTTATAGATTCTCTTTCTTCAGAGGCCAATGACTTCAATAATTTAAAAATAATTACATTGGTTTACTTAATTTTTGGCCCAATAAATGGCTGTCCTAAGGAGTGATTGATGATGGGAGTCAGAATTGTTACACTCTGGTATATTCAACAGACGTGGGGGGTTTTTTGTCAAATAATTATGGTTTTTTGAAAAAGAGTAATATATTATGGATTTTTTAAGAAACTGGGAGAGTTTTTTTCTGATGGACATGAGGCCTGTCTGAGTTGGTTGCATAGTTGTAAAAATGCTGGTTTGGTATTTTTCGTAAAGATGAATAAAATACAAGAAAACCTGGAAAATTGAAATTTCTATTGCCAAATATGCTCCAAGCATTACTGAAACTGTGTGGATTTTTTTCCCCTCAGACTTCAGCCTGGCTATATTCCATCAGACTAGCGGATGGTGGCCTTGCTCCCTAGTGACAGGATATCACAATATAAGAGTTTTGTCTTACAATATGAAAATACTTTCGTATTAGACCTAAAGCTGATTTTATTTGGGAAAAAATGATATTTGCTTTTGACTTCAGCAGATGCTTTCTAGCTCCAGCAATTTTCCTGAGGATACACACCCAGCAATCTAACAAACCACACTAATGCATTATTATTCTCAACTATTTCATGTCTTCCTTCTATTTAATGTCTTCCTACTTCAGAGGAGATCTATAATTTATAGAGGAATCCAGTTAATTGCAGAGAGTAGGCTCGTGTTTCACATGTGAAATACTTCATTATTTCATTTAGAGGAAATCAGCAGTGTTGACAGCTTGGTAGACATGAAAAAGAACTGGTGTGCACAGCATGGTGTGGCAGGAACTGGCAAAAGTCCTTTGTGTTTTTTCTTGTTTTGTATTGAGCTGTTCTGTTAATTTTGCTTGTCAGATCAGTAATTCTGTGTCAGAAAGGAACATAAGACTATTCACCTTCAGGATCTGCCTGATCACAGACAAGTCAAACATGTCAGAGAGGCAGAATATGTTGATGGTGACATATCACTGATGTCTTCTACTTTTCATTTAGTAATCATTAAGTCACATTCAACTGTTCATTAAATAGAAAAAAAATAACTTGCAGCTGCTAAGAGTAGATCAAGTGGCTTTGTGCGTACAGAGGCATGTTTTTAAAGTATAAATGTAATATGAAGAAAAAGATACATGATTGTGGTTATTGCATAATATGTTTAATTTTAAGTATAAAAATGATTACCAGTGGAACGTTTCATTTATTAAAGAAAGAATAGCAAAAAAATACCATCCGTGATGCAGATTTCTATATTATGATGTAGTATGATATAATGTGTTTAATTTCTACTTTAGTTGAAATAGTTTTCTTTCAAATTTGTGTCATGCTATAACAGAGATATTTGGTCCTTCTGAACTCTTCAGACATTATTTCTAAATACTCAGCAAATTTTCATCAAGAGGTAAAAAATTCTTTATTTCTCTAGCTCAGAACACTATGCAACATTGCTGTTAATGTAAGCAGCAATATACTAAGCCAGATGCAATGCAGGGAAAGTTTGAGAAGCAATATCCAAATGCAGCTTGCAATGGTGCTGTCTTTTGTACGTATTTGCATTACCCACATTGTTTGCAAATAGTATGAAGCAGAGCTAGGCTTAATTTAATTATCCATTAATTTCTCAGGAGGCTCACTGGGCATGTAATTTAGCTTAGTGAAGCTCTGCTTCTTCTTCCCATTCTCCATCTACTTCAAATTTAGAAAATTACCCAAACCAGGTACATCAAAATAGATTCATCTCATGTTTAATTCTGGAGGAAACATAATTTCACCTGAGATCTCCTGTGATGTAGGTTAAAAAGCTACTTGAGCTGACAGAACCCCAACCCTTCCCTCAGTATGAACTGCAGTGCATTTGTTTGCTTCAGTGAACCAAAGCAAAGGCTCTAGCCCGGAGGTCTCTGTGCTGCCTAGGACTGCAAGGACTGTTTTCTGGTTAGCTGACACCTTTTTGCAAACTTAATAGGAAGATAAATGGAAAGCAATGAAAAGTTTTCATTCTTTTGCAACATTTGGAGTCCTGTTACACAGCTGCCTTTGCAGATCAAAGCCTGAATCACGTGGAAAAATGTCATGGGTCTTAACAGTGAGTATGTTCTCTGTTAGCAGGTATAAAGTGAGCATACACTCTGTTTTTACTCTTATGTACTGACTTTCCTAAAGATTTTATTCCTTTAAATTTGGTTGCATCTGCTGAAGGATCTGAAAAAACCTAGGCAGGACCTAAGAACAAAGCTGCATCTTCTTGCCTGGGCTGCCAAAGAGAACCCTGATATGAAAGGTATCTCAGGAGAGTTTCAAAGGGTATCTCAAGTGCCATTTGACAGTGATGCCATCAGTGACACAGCGCATAGATTACTTTCTTATCTGTTCCTAATGTTGCAGCATCTTCCATCTTCCCTTTTATGTTCCAGGTTTCACAGTTGTCCTGACTGGAAAAACAGGGCATTAAAAAATGAAAAAAAAAAAACAAGACAAAAAAGAAGAAGAAAAAAGACACCTTAAAGTGTAATGCTTGTCAAAAGAAATGGAAGTCAAACCAAATAAAGTGCATAGAAAAGTGGTTATTAAGGCAATCAAAATAAATAATTCTCCACTTAATCTCTTAAGATTAACACTTAAAACCCATACACAATGGAGAAGCAAATTTAAATTTAAAATACCTTACTCCTGAACCAGAGTATGGAAGATTCTAGAGTTTTTTTTTAATGCTCATAAAAATGTCTTACCTGAATAATCTTCAATAAGGTTTTTGATAACCAGAAGTGCAGAATCTTTTTCTTCCCCAAACTAGATTGCTTTGTTTCAAAAACCTGTTGGGAACTTTGCTCTGCAGGTGTTTGGCCATGGCTTCCTGGGAAGTCTGCTCTTTGTCTTCGGTGGTGCCTGTGCTTGGTGGTGTTTTTCAAAACAGTTCTCATTCTGGAAAGACTGATTATCCCCAGGAAAGAATTCTGGTGCCTTCACACCCCACTCAGGCAACCATCAGTTCATCAGTATTGCAAGACAGGAGGGTGCTTTTGTTTTGCCTCACTAAATGTTAATACTAAGCTGTGACGTTAATTTATTAAAGGCAAATATAAAAATCATATGACATCAGCAAACTATTCCATTAATAGCCTTTTGCAAGCCTAATTTTTAAAGAATACAGATTTTAGGGCCCACTTCATGTGGCCATGGAATGTTTCCATCTATATAAGAATCTGACGTGTCTATATATGAAAGATTTATCCCTAACATAAACATGGGAATTCTAAATGTTTTTATGTAGATTACGTTTATATACAGGGGCATATATTGTGAGAAACACACCCCAAAGAGACCCTCTAGCCTCAAAGGTAACAAAATTAAAATAATAGACATGTAAAATATCTTTAGACATAATCCTTGAACGTTGTGGTTTAGTTTATAATACTAATTTCCAGTGGGAAAATTAATTAGCTGCAGCTTTAACTAAATGTTAGTGGACATTCTCTATTTGCAAAATATGGGCCACCCAGAATACTTATTCGTGGCAATAAGAGATGAAAAAAGTTGTTAAAGAATGTCTTTATTTAAATTAAACACAATATTAAATCAAAAACATCTTCACATAGGAACAGTGCCATATATAGATAATTCTTGAATTTAAGATGGTTAGGAAGCTCATACAGTGGTATTCAGATACCTTATATATACTCTCTGTGTGTGCATGGAAGCATTTTGTGAAAGAGAACATATGATTACACGTTGCATTCACCGTTTTTATCCATCCAAGTTAAGTATTAATCTGAATAGCACATTCATCAGTCAGGAATGGTTTAGGCTTTTGACATGATGGATGGTCTGGAAGGGCTCTCAGTATGGTTTTCATGATTTTATTTTAAATTATGCTTATGCCATTATGATTATCATATCTGTGCTTCTCAAAAGGTATTGCATAGCAAAGCCAGTTTCTGAAAAGGATGTTCTAGATCCAGATGTAGGCGATTTACACAAAACGGAAACAGTCACAAGCAAAGACAAAAATTTTTTTTTAACCTTAGAAAATAATGCTGATAGTAGGATTTCTGTATAAATGCATTCCCAGCACTCTTACACGTGCTGATATAAGCAAAAAATGGAAATTACTCCAGATAACAGCCTGCCACTTATCCACTTGGGGGGCCTGCTTCATAGTGCTGCATGTCAAGTGCTCCAGGGTCCACTCAGTCCTAGTGACAAATACACCTCCCCCTGGATCTAAATGAATGGGTACAGCTGCAGTGATGCTGAAATGACCAGTGGAGTCAGTTTATGAACAAAGTACTGGTTTCTGAAAAATGACAGTTCCCTCATGATCACAGCACTTTTTTTGCCATCATAACTTACTATGCTTTCAACTACTGTCAGTAATATTAATCGTTCTCTTCTTACAGAAAAATTAATCATATTAATTGCATGAAAAATAAAGGTCTAAAGTAGCACACAAGAGTGATTCCTCCCCTTTTATTTTCTTCTATCCATCCACCATCCACATTACAGTAATCAGTAAACATAGGTCTTCTATCCCTATGTATAGGGATAGTCACTAATATACATTAATATACATAGGGATTTCTATCTGTATGGCTTTGATTTATAACATATTAGTCTATGATTTGATTCAAGAATACCATCAGGAAGCATAACAGCACCTTTAAATCTTGGCTGGTTCCTTGCTAGTCACGTTCCCTATTTCTATGAAGCACTGTTTTTGGCACCAGGCTTTCAAAATATCAGAACTGTATGCTTTCTTATAAGTACAGAACTGTGCCAGCAGGTACCCTGAAACTATTTAATGCATGATCAAGAATGTTACCTTGGAGCTGATTTCCAATAAAGCCTTAACAGATGGAATAAATTTTTAACAAGTCCTAGAATCTAGGGTCAGGTCATTAACTTGCAATGTATATTAAATCATTAGTACAATCTCTGAAAACAATCTCTGCATATGAGAATGAAACCACTGGACAAGCTGCCAAGATATGAAGATTTCTGCTGTTTGAGCATTTGTGAACCCTGACGCCTTGACAGAATTTCTGTCATTTTTGAACCTGAAATTTCAAGTGGTTGGACACTGGAAAAAAAACCTCACAGTTTCGTTTGGTTTACAGTGGTTTGCCCCAGGCAAAACACTTTCATATTGACAAGACCTCACTTTGCAAGATACATTACACTAAAATATGTTTGTCAAGCTTTATAAACATGAAAAAAGGCTCTTGCCAGAGAAAAGAGGAAGAAAATCCATCATTAAAAGGGAAAAAGGCCACTGTATCCTGTGCCAGAGAAGAACTACTGTGCATATATCACACAGGATAGATGCTAAAATTAAGC
The DNA here is from genome assembly GCA_038090715.1 of Florisuga fusca. Classification (NCBI taxonomy): domain Eukaryota; kingdom Metazoa; phylum Chordata; class Aves; order Apodiformes; family Trochilidae; genus Florisuga; species Florisuga fusca. The sequence continues at coordinate 1,400 of JAAWXA010000982.1, read as the reverse complement.
ACTGGCAGTGTAGTTATCTACAACAGAATGATGCCCTAAAAAGGAGTGAATAATTTCTTCCTAAAATGGACACTTAAAGCAGACAGAGTAACATACTTCTACTTCCTATTGACAGTAAAGTCACTCTAGGTAAAATAGTCATGTGTAGATATTTACATTTTCAGCTATACATATGTGCAGTCAAATAGGAGGGATGTCATCTACAGGATCCCATGAAGCTTGATACTTGATACCTAAACCAATAAAGACATTTATTCATTTCCTTGAATATAAAGGCAAATGAAACTGTTAAAAGTAGAAAAGCGTGGCTATTATAAGACCTCAGAGAGACATGCAGGCTCAAGGCAGATTGGATAATCACTGTGTTCATTGTTCTGTCAAAACCACAAAGAAAAAAATCTAGTGACTTAAATGATGGAGGCTGACATGTACAGACGGGCTTCAAGGCTTCTTTTAGATTCCTAGATTTTATGGCAGTGTTACAGGAAGAGATGTCTAATCCTGCCTTATCAGTGGTGTAAATTGGTACCTAAGTCTCCAAGCATGGCATTTTCATAGGAGCATAAATCAGCACAGTAGCAGAGAGCAGTGGAAGACATTTCTAGTGTAATGTTCTACCTCTTTTTTGTTTAAGAGGCATTTCCTAGAAAAATTGCCTTTTCACAAAGCCTGAAATAAAGCCTACTCCAATCAGCTGTGCAGGGGTACTTGTCATTGAGGAGTTTCAGTTTCACAGAAGTGAAAGACTTGAGTAACTCTAAGTTTATTTCTTCACATAAATGAAATACTCTTCACCAACACAAAATACACTTAGGCACAGATTCAACAGAGTATTATACTCTCGGCATTGCTACTATGAATTTCAATGCCTAAAATACATCCGTAAGGAAAATGTCAAAGGATTTAGGACTCTAAACACTATGTTGGCCTGTAGTCATCATATTTTTAATTATATTTGGAATATATGAAACCACTTAAGGACGTGCACCATGAAGGTTTACCTACCTAATTTGAAAGGGAAGCAAGACTGCAAATTCTGCTGATTCTGCTCCAGGACAGGTCAGCTTCCTAAAAACCCTCACGTCTCTGGGACTGGTGCAATCTGGTGATCCATAAAACCAAAATATTTATTATTACAAAGTGGTGTTTAAGACCAAGATACAGCTTTCAGAGTGTCCCAATATTTATAGAGTTCAATTAGAAGCCAGAATTATTTTAGATGTGATTTCCCACTGATTTGAGAAAACATGACAGTCTGGTGAAGTTCCCACTGACTGGAAAAGAAGAAACATACACTCATTTTTAAAAAGGGAAAACAAGAAGACCCAAAGAACTACAGGCCAGTCAGCCTCACCTCGGTGCCTGGCAAGGTCATGGATTTGATCCTCCTGGAAATGATG
>JAAWXA010000979.1:0-13331 GCA_038090715.1 Florisuga fusca | reverse complement strand
CAAGTCCACGTCACGACGATCTACGCAGCGCTGAGAGATGGTCAGGCCAATCTCAGTTACGGCCTGTTGTTGAGCTGGTGAGAGGGTGACAGGCGAAGATGGGTCAGTGCCTTTAAGAAGCGGTCGTAGCAGTTCTAGTTGGTCATTTGTTACGGGCACAACCATTGAACGTCGCCTAAGAATCGCTGAACATCATGCAGGGATTTTAGAGTCAGATGAGGAGCAGCTTTTTGGGGTCTGATTTGTGATTCAGTGATATGCCATCCCAGGTACTTCCATGGTGCTGTACGATGTATCTTTTCAGGTGCTATCTGGAGCCCTTGCTGATTTAGCTGCTGCGGAGCAGGTGTTGAAGATGCAGCGGCAGCATCAATTAGCTATTGTGTTGGAACTAGCTGGGCAATACGAGTGCTTTTTGGGGTCACCATGGGTGGATTCCAAGTCAGTGCTACGATGCAAATTTGACCAATATAGTCACTGTCAATTACTCCTGGTAGCACAAATAAATCTTTAAGTCCAGCTGATGATCGTCCAAATAAGAGGGCTTCACATGGCTTTCCCTCATATTTTACTGTACCGGTGACACCCGTGGGGATCTTTTGGGGCTTACTGTCAATGAAAGTCACATCTACTGTTGCAGCCAGGTCCAACGCGAGACTTCCACTGGTTGCTGGTCGGAGGGAAGTGGCTGGCTGGAGTTGTGTGGAGGAGACCATACTGGAGCCGCAGTTGGGGTCTTCGCGCCGCGGCTTCTCACGCTCTTCGACCCGTTTCCCTGGATCTTGCAGGCTTCAGTAGCATGACTATTTTCTTTGCAACGCCGACACCAGACTTTGGATTTAGGGCGCTGTGATCGGACGTGCCCACGGCCACTGCAGCGAAAGCATGTAATGGTTGATTCATGAGGGTGTTTGGTGTTAGTAGGACGTAACGGGACTAATGCTGCGAAGGCTTGTTGCTGTGCTTGCATCAGATGTTTCTCTACACCCTTTATTGCTTCTACTAACATTGCCTGGGTCCCTACTGGGATTTTTACCATTCTGTCTAGCATATCCTCAATTGTTGAATTGGCTGGCATGGTAGAAATTACATTTCTTGTAGGCTCATTGCTATTTGCAAGTACACACTGACTGAGCAATACACCTTTCATCCACTCTGGCACAAAGGCCTGATTAATTGCATCAGTAAGTCTATCTATAAATTTTGCAAATGGTTCTTCTCTGCCTTGCTTAATTGACATATAGGATGGAACGGCTGGTGTAGTTCTGACTCTACTTAAAGCCTCCTTCGCAAGGCTCATGGACTGCCTAAGTCTGTCTGGGCCCAATTGTACTTGCGCGTCGATAGTAGCAAAGTCACCAGTACCCATAAGCTGATCAACAGTTACACCATACATAGGATCAAATAAAAACACTTCTGAAAGAAATCATCCCTAGATTTGGGGTGCCATTAGGGCTATCATCCGATAGGGGTCCTCATTTCACTGCAGGGATCGTGCAGGAGATTTCTGTAACGCTAGGAATAACTTGGAATCTGCACACACCCTGGAGGCCCCAATCAAGTGGTAAGGTAGAGCGGATGAATCAAACTCTGAAAAACCAAATTAAGAAAATATGTCAAGAAGCAAAAATCCAGTGGCCACAGGCATTGCCTTTAGCTCTGTTAAGGGTTAGAATCAAACCAAGGGAAAGGATAGGGGTAAGTCCGTACGAAATTTTGTACGGCAAACCCTACCATGCTGCTACCTACCAGGGGGACCCTCCTTTGGTGGGGGATCAGGTGATATTAAATTATGTGTTGTCTCTGAATAAGACTTTTACAGCACTCAGAGGAGCGTTGCAGTGGAACCGACCCCTACCCCTGGAAAATCCGGCCCACGACATCCTTCCAGGAGACCAAGTCTACATAAGGAACTGGTCAGTGGAGCCACTGAAGGAGACATGGGACGGTCCTCACCAGGTGATCATGACCACCTACACGGCTGTCAAGGTCGACGGTGTTGCCCGAACTGAGACACAAACCAACTGAGTTAGTTTATGCGGTGCTTTATTTCAAGGGCCCGGGAAACCTGAGGACTAGTGTCCAAAGTCAGGAGTCCGACGACCCATATTTTGATTCCAGCTTTTATACCTTTTACAATCTTAAGTTTTGTGCAGAGTCAGATCACAAGACAGTTCCATTAATCATGTAAATAACAATGGCTTGACATCTTCTACCAGGGCTTATTGTTTAACTCCTTCCCACCACCTGAACATAACATACCATATCCTATCTCTAGTACAGAGTGTCAGCTTACTTGTGCTCTACATGCTCTGTTAGTTACTTATGTTCTATATGCCCTGCTAGTTCCTTTAATTATTGTTCCCCAGAATCAGCATTCTTTATACTAGTGTTTGCTATGATTTGCAACCCCGAATACATTAACCCTTAATACGTTTCCAAAAAGTCACTTTTCTTGCAACAAGTCCCCCCTTTTGAGCATTCTTCGACTTTTCAGCAAGAATGCTCAATCTTCATGCTTTTATGGTTGAGGGGTGGAAGTGATATTTCTTCTGGTGATATTACTTCTTTTCGAGTCATTGCCTTCATTACCCTTCAGGTGTGCTTGGTTTCTTTAGCAATCATACCTAAAAGACACTTATACATTACGATAATCACTACTACAATTATGATTATTGTTATCCCATATTGTATTATTGATGATATCCACCCAGAGACTTGTATTCCCAGGGAGCTTAATATTGCCCCAACCCAATTATGCTCTGCTTCCTTTTGTACTTCATGGACTTTGTCTTCAATTTGTTCTAGCTGACTTATATCTCTTTCCACTTCTTGGGTAACGTTCGGGACGTGTATACAGCAATGCCTTTCCTTCTCATGCAGGTACCCACAAACCCCATGCTCCTTTAGTAGCATCATATCTAAGGCCATTCTATTTTGTATAGTCATCCTGGTGGTGGCTTGTAATTGTAAATTAAGATCTTTAAAGCCTTTCTTAGTTACTTCTGCCAATCGTTGTGTTTGGCCTAATAGTTTATACAGCATTTCTCTGTTTACTCTGGGTATCTGTAGAACAGTTTTTCCTTCCTGGTGCAACTTATCCCAACTGGTTTTTACCCCGTCCATGAGCACCCTGTCCCCCGTTACCCATTTCCATCTTGTCACAATCTCTGCAGACTCCACCCCCTGATCATCAGTGAATAAGCAAGTCAGATTAGCATCTAATCCCTCCATTATCGATATCCACGGTTCCAACACTTTCACCCTCACCAGAGTTTCTGCAACCATTATCAGATTAAAGAAAACTAATAGTCTCAATGTTTTCCCCGGAAAGCTAGTTTGGTTGGGGACAGAGACTCCACCGACCATTGAGTTGGGACCTTCTTGACCCTGGTATAGTGGATCCAATTTTCGATCCCGTCGACCTTGACAGCAGTGTAGGTGGTCATGATTACTTGATGTGGTCCATCCCATGTTTCTTTCAACGGCTCCACCGACCACTTTTTCACATAGACTTGGTCTCCAGGTGAGATGTCATGCGCTGGGTTCTCCAGGGGTAAGGGTCGATTCCACTGCAGTGCTCCTCTGAGTGCTGTAAGAGTCTTATTTAAAGACAATACATAGTTTAATATCACCTGGTCTCCTATCAGATGGGGGTCCCCTTGGTATGTAGCAGCATGGTATGGTTTGCCATACAAGATTTCATATGGGCTTACCCCTATTCTTTCCCTTGGCTTAATCCTAATCCTTAGTAAAGCTACGGGTAGTGCCTGCGGCCACTGAATCTTCGCTTCCTGACAAATTTTCTTAATTTGGTTTTTCAGAGTTTGGTTCATTCGCTCTACCTTACCGCTTGATTGGGGCCTCCAGGGTGTGTGCAGATTCCAGGTTATTCCCAATATTACTGAGATCTCCTGCACAATCCCTGCCGTGAAATGAGGCCCCCTATCAGAAGATAACCCCAATGGGACCCCAAATCTAGGGATGATTTCCTTTAGAAGTGTTTTTACTACTTCCTTTGCTTGATTGGTCCTGCAAGGGAAAGCTTCTGGCCACCCAGAGAATGTACATACATATACCAATAAGTATTTGTACGTTTGGGCCTTTGGTAATTCAGAGAAATCTATCTGCCAATAATCTCCTGGTTGGGGACCTATTTGTAATTTTCCCATTTGTACCTGTTTCCTGACCACTGGATTATTTTTGATACATACTGGACATGTGGCGTTTATCCTTTTTGCTAAGGTTAACATCTGGTTTGAGAATATTTCATTCTTTAAGAACTTTACCATTGCTTCTGCACCCCAATGACACTTATTATGCTCTGTCTCCAGAACCATCTTCATGACCCGTACCGGTAGGATCACTTGCCCTGTGGGGGTTACATACCATCCCTTGATGTTTCTGCGTGCCTGCAACATCTGGGCTAGCTTTTCATCATCCGGTGAATAACGTGGTTTATCTTCCATGTATGTATCTGCAGGGTTGTTTCGTACAGGTATCAGGGCTAATTGAGTCCATACCTCTCTTGCGGCCTGCTTCGCTGCTTGGTCTGCTAGTCGGTTCCCTTGGAACTCCTTTCCTGGATTGTTCTGACGTCCTTTGACATGCATCACCGCAACAGCCGATGGTTTGTAGACCGCTTCCAGTAGCATGCTTATTTCTTCCTTATATTTGATTGATGACCCCTGCGAGTTGAGAAGTCCCCGCTCCCTCCATAGGGCCCCATGGACATGTATTACACCGAATGCATACTTGGAGTCAGTCCATATATTAACTCTCTTCCCCTGGCTCAGCACTAGGGCTCTTATTAGTGCCCAAATTTCGGCTTTTTGTGCTGAGGTACCCGGGGGCAATGCCTTTGCTTCCACAATTTGTTGTATGGTAACCACTGCATATCCCGCATACCTGGTTCCTTCTTCCATAAAACTGGATCCATCCGTGAATAACTCCCAATCAGGGTCTGGCAGTGGTTCATCTTTCAAGTCACTCCGGCTGGCGTATACCTGTTCAATTATTTCCACGCAGTCGTGTTCCAATTTTCCTTCTTCCTGTGTAGATCTGAGAAATTCTGCTGGATTAAGATGGTTAGTTATTTTTAGTTCCACATCATCTTGTTCTCTCAATTGTGCCTGGTATTGGAGCATCCTGCTTGATGAGAGCCAGTAACCCCCCTTTTGTTCTAATACTGTTATTACCATGTGAGGTACATAGACTATCATACGTCTGCCTAATGTCAGTTTACGTGCCTCCTGGATCAAGGTTACCGTAGCTGCTACTGCCCTCAGGCACCCTGGCCATCCCCCGCTTACTGGGTCTAGCTGTTTGGAGAAATATCCAACCGGTCTCTTCCATGATCCCAGCTTTTGGGTTAGTACCCCCAAGGCCAACCTTTGCCTCTCATGTACATACAATTGGAAGTCCTTGGTTAAATCCGGCAGACCCAAGGCAGGTGCTTCCTTCAGGGCTTGCTTTAACTCCAAGAACGCCTTCTGTTCTCTGGATCCCCACTTGAATTCAGGTCCCTTCATAATCTCATATAATGGTTTGGCTGTCAATCCAAAGTCGGGGATCCATAATCGACACCAGCCAATCATTCCTAGGAAAGATCTTAATTCCTGGTTATTACGGGGTGTGGGAATGGCACATATAGCCTGTACCCGAGTCGTACCTAGACGGCGGACCCCCTGGGAGATCACACATCCCAAATAGATGACTTTCTGTTTGACCAACTGTGCCTTTTCTCTGGACACTCGGTACCCAGCCTGTCCCAGCATATTCAATAAGGCAATGGTTAATTTAAAACAGAGGCTCTGTTCTATGGTACCCAGGAAGATGTCATCCACATATTGTAATATCACATAAGAGAAAGGTGGGTCTTTTACCTGGGTGGTTTTCCACTCCTCAAGCTCCTTGGCCAGTTGGTTACCAAATATAGTAGGTGAAGATTTGAATCCTTGAGGAAGTCTGGTCCATGTGAGCTGATGTTTCCGTCCTGTATCGGGGTTTTCCCATTCAAAGGCGAAGATATTCCTACTTTCAGGTGCCAAGGGTATGCAGAAGAAGGCATCTTTTAAATCGATTACTGTAAACCACTGAAACTTCTCAGAAACAGATGTTAACAGGGTATATGGATTTGCCACCACCGGGTGTATATCCTTAGTAATGGTATTAACTGCTCTTAAATCTTGTACTAGCCTATAGCTACCATTAGGTTTTTTGACTGGAAAAATAGGGGTGTTGTATTCAGATTCACATTCCTGCAAGATTCCTGATTGTAAGTACTGAGTTACCATGGGGGCTATTCCTTTCCTAGCTTCCAGGCTGATGGGGTATTGTCGTACTCTCACCGGTCTAGCCCCTTCTTTTAGTTCTACTACCACTGGAACTGCTGCTTTTGATTTCCCTGGGGTTCCTGTTTCCCAAACCCATGGTACGACTGCCTGTTCAATTTCTCCTGGTATCTTTTCCTCTTTTACTTCTTTGATCACGAATAATTTTGCCAAGTTTTCCTCCGGAAACTCTAGCTTTACTCTGTCTTTTTCAAAAATTATTCTGGCTTGTAGTACTGAGAGTAGATCCCTTCCTAGCAGAGACTCCGGACTGTTAGGCATATATAAAAATTGGTGATCAAATTCTTTCCCTCCAAATCTTATATCGAGTGGTCGTAGAAATGTTCTTTCCTCCACTTTCCCAGATACCCCTACAACTAACATTGTGGAATCACTTAGAGGTCCTTTTAATTTATTCATTGCCGAATAACTAGCCCCTGTGTCTATTCTAAACTCCATAGGTTCCCCCTCGACCTCCAGAATCACCCTCAGATCCCTGTCTAGTCAGCTGTGATTATGGTAGCTTTCCATCATAAAGGCTTGAGCGACACCTTGTGGGCTTTCCACAAATGGGTTCATTCTATTCGCTCCATTACCCGGAGAACCTCTCCCCATCGGAGGTTCCCTGATTAAGGGGGCATTCGTTTTTCCAGTGTCCCAGTCCCTTGCAAAAGGCACATTGGTTGATCCCCAACTTCCCACGTCCCATACTCTGGTTCCCAAAACCCCCAAAACCTCTTCCAAACCCAGTGCTGCCCCTTCCCCTACCGTTGCCCCGGCTTCTTCCATTTCCATTATTTCTACCTGTTGCCTGCTGCAAGACAGCTAACATGCTTGCTTGTTGTTTCTTCGCTGTTTCCTTCTCCCTATTGTTATATACCTTCCATGCTACCTCCAATAATCTTTCTAAGTTCCGAGTATCTGCTCCCTCCAATTTTTGTAGTTTCTTCCTAATATCCTCCTGTGACTGGCCCATGAAGATTAATGCTAACTGCAATTTTCCTGATTCAGCCTCAACATTCAAGTCTGTATATCTCCGCGCTGTCTCTTTTAACCTGTCCGAGAAGGCTGACGGAGATTCCCCCTTCTCCTGCCTCACAGAATACAATTTTGCCCAGTTCATTGTTTTAGGTATTCCTTCACGGACCCCTTCTACTAATAGCTCCTGGTAATCTCTTAGCGCTCGATATCCCGCTGATGAATTAGGGTTCCATTCAGGGTCCTCTCTTGGTACTAGCTCGTTTACCGACCCTTGCGCCATCCGCATTCTGATCATCTCTCTTGCCCGAATAGTCATTGCCCTAAAAACCATTTCTTTTTCTGTAGAATCCATAATTGTATCTAGCAGTACCTGCAAATCATTCCAGTCTGGGTTTTGTGTTCTGCTGCACGATGGCTTCCAGCTCCTCTTGTTTGTTTCCCAAACCCATGGTATGACTGCCTGTTCAATTTCTCCTGGTATCTTTTCCTCTTTTACTTCCTTGATCATGAATAATTTCTATCATCATCTTTCCCCCATCCGCCCCTACTGCCTCCCGTAGTGGAGCCATTAACTGGGGTTGCAAAAGTTTATTCTCTCTTTCTAATCTCCCCCTTCTAGTTCGCCATGCCAGGGGTGTTCTTGGTTCTTCACTTCTATCCCCCGGTTCCACTTCCTCTTTTGACGGATAAGGGGGTGGTGTATTATCAAGATTAGGAGGGAGAAGTAGTGGCGCAGTGGGTGGAACTAATAAGGATATATCTTCTTCTTCTTCCGAGACCTGAAACTTATGCTCTTTACAACCCAGACACTCGTCCCCTTCTCTTTTTATAGGTTTCAGCATCAACAGTCCACAAGCCTCTTGCCATTCAGGCTTCCCTTTCAAATAATAAAACAAATCCAGATACTGTATCTCATCCCATTTTTCTGATTCCCGTAAGAAACTCATCACAGGACTCAGTATTTCAGGAGTCATTGTCCCGTTCCGCGGCCACTGCATACCCCCCGTTTCATATTTAGGCCACACATGATTACAATAATCAATCAAAGTCCTCCTCCGCAATTCCTGCCCAAAATTACCCTCTTTCCAATGCTTTAACAAACAACCGAGAGGCGAATCCTCAGGAACATATTTTCGTTACAAGACAGAGCTCTGAAAGTTTTAAACGGTAGCATGCTGACCCTCCTACTTGCGCGCACTCACACACACAAAAACCAATATGCGGCGATCACCAAATTCCTGTACCAAATACCAAACCTGCCAGGACTCGACCCTGCGACCGGCAGGTGCTGGATCTGCACAGCCTTACACTTGCTGTGTCTTACGACCAGCGCCTAGGCTTCCCAATAACCAACCCTTAATACCAACCGACCTATAAAGAATAAAGCACCTTTGGGCTTACCTTATGGTCGTCTGTCAGGCGCGGGGTCGGGCATGGGTTGATGTCTCCTCCAGGAATCACCTGGTGCCGGCTAGGAGTGGATCAGCACGTGAACCGCCCTGGTCACCTCCGGAGTCCCATCTGAGTCGCCAGAAAACTGTTGCCCGAACTGAGACACAAACCAACTGAGTTAGTTTATGCGGTGCTTTATTTCAAGGGCCCGGGAAACCTGAGGACTAGTGTCCAAAGTCAGGAGTCCGACGACCCATATTTTGATTCCAGCTTTTATACCTTTTACAATCTTAAGTTTTGTGCAGAGTCAGATCACAAGACAGTTCCATTAATCATGTAAATAACAATAGCTTGACATCTTCTACCAGGGCTTATTGTTTAACTCCTTCCCACCACCTGAACATAACATACCATATCCTATCTCTAGTACAGAGTGTCAGCTTACTTGTGCTCTACATGCTCTGTTAGTTACTTATGTTCTATATGCCCTGCTAGTTCCTTTAATTATTGTTCCCCAGAATCAGCACATTCTTTATACTAGTGTTTGCTATGATTTGCAACCCCGGATACGTTTCCAAAAAGTCATTTTTCTTGCAAAAAGGCTGCACCTCGAATCTGGGGTCACTCCTGGGCCCCTCACAACCAGAAGGACAGAAGGCCCCTCACAACCAGGGGCTGGAGCTGGGGACCCAGAGATGTCTGGGACCACCCCTGGCACCTCCAGTGTCACCCGTGGCTTGGGTGGGAAGAGGAAGGAAAGGAGATTCCCCCTGGCACTGCCTGGGTGTCCAGTGTGAGAGTGGGAGAAGCAGAGGTTGTGTCTCTCGAGGGGAAGTGGCTGTGCTGGAAAGGAGGGAGGAAACATCAGGGATGGATGACTTCAGTGTGTGTGACATTGGGTTCCTGGGGAGCCCCAGGGAGAGCTGGAGGGAGCCCTGAGAGAGTTGAGCACCAACAATCGGGCTACGGGTTTGCATTTGATCAGAACATCAAATATCCCACCCCTCTCCCACCACTGCTCAAGAGGGATCCCAAACCTCTGAACACTCAGGACTGGCAAAAACATGGAAGAGTGACCACTGAAAACTTGTCCTGAACTGGATCTTCACAGGAAACCCCACCCACACCATCAACAACAAAAATGGCAATAAGGGTTTGCATTTTACCAAAAACATCGAATGTACCGACCCTCAGTGGCCACTCTCCTCTGCCCCTGGAACATTTTATAAAGCTCCATGATTTTCACAAATTCAATGATTTCAATGATTTTCTCAAATTCTTCTCTCCCTGGAGCATTTTAAAATGCTCTAAGCTATATTCTGGGTTGAAATTACAGTTTCTCTTTTAGTGAGCCCAACATCATTTGTGTTGAAAGCAATGATGGAAGAGAGATACAAGGCTGTAACACCTTCAAACCTTAAGGCAATTACTCTTAGAATTGTTTCAGGCTCCTGTTTGACCTGGAGCGATGCTAGAAAAGTGATGCAGTTTCTCCGAACTAGAGGTTTTTTTCGCTTCTCAGCACTTCTAAAGGATGTTTTGCACAGCAAAAAAGGTGAAGTGCAGAGATATCTGAAGGTGTTTCCACATGAGAAATCAGTTGAGAAGAATGAATTTTCCCACATTCTTCTCTGCCTGGAGCATTTTAAAGTGCTCTAAGCTCTATTCAGGGTTGAATTTACAGTTTCTCCTTAAGTGAGCCCAATATAACTTTCAGAAAAGCAATTCTTTGGAAGAGTGAAATAAGGCTGTAACACCTTCAAACCTCCAGGCAATTACTCTTAGAATTGTTTCAGGCTCCTGTTTGACCTGGAGCGATGCTAGAAAAGTGATGCAGTTTCTGAGAAGCAGAGTTTTATTTTTGCTTCTCAGTACTTCTAAATCATGTTTTGCACAGCAAAAAAGGTGAAGTGCAGAGATATGTGAAAGTGTTTATACATGAGAAACCTGTTAAGAAGAATGATTTTTCCCACATTCTTCTCTCCCTGGAGCATTTTAAAATGCTCTAAGCTACATTCAGGCTTGAATTTACAGTTTCTCCTTAAGTGAGCCCTATATCATTTTCAGAAAAGCAATTCTTTGGAAGAGTGAAATAAGGCTGTAACACCTTCAAACCTTCAGGCAATTACTCTTAGAATTGTTTCAGGCTCCTGTTTGACCTGGAGCGATGCAGTTTCTCAGAACTAGAGGTTTTTTTTGCTTCTCAGCACTTCTAAAGCATGTTTTGCACAGCAATAAAGGTGAAGTGCAGAGATATCTGAAGGTGTTACCACATTAGAAACCAGTTGAGAAGAATGAATTTTCCCACATTCTTCTCTCCCTGGAGCATTTTAAAGTGCTCTAAGCTATATTCTGGGTTGAATTTACAGTTTCTCTTTTAGTGAGCCCAATATCATTTGTGTTGGAAGCAATGCTGGAAGAGAGATACAAGGCTGTAACACCTTCAAACCTTCAGGCAATTACTCTTAGAATTGTTTCAGGCTCCTGTTTGACCTGGAGCGATGCTAGAAAAGTGATGCAGTTTCTCCGAACTAGAGTTTTTTTTCGCTTCTCAGCACTTCTAAAGCATGTTTTGCACAGCAGAAAAGGTGAAGGGCAGAGATAGCTGAAGGTGTTTCCACATGAGAAACACGTTGAGAAGAATGAATTTTCCCACATTCTTTTCTCCCTAGAGCATTTCCAAATGCTCTAAGCTATATTCTGGGTTGAATTTACAGTTTCTCTTTTAGTGAGCCCAATATCATTTGTGTTGGAAGCAATTCTGGAAGAGAGATACAAGGCTGTAACAACTTCAAACCTTCAGGCTATTACTCTTGGAATTGTTTCAGGCTTCTGTTTGACCTGGAGCGATGCTAGAAAAGTGATGCAGTTTCTCCGAACTAGAGGTTTTTTCGCTTCTCAGCACTTCTAAAGCATGTTTTGCACAGCAGAAAAGGTGAAGGGCAGAGATAGCTGAAGGTGTTTCCACATGAGAAACCCGTTGAGAAGAATGAATTTTCCCACATTCTTCTCTCCGTGGAGCATTTTAAAGTGCTCTAAGCTATATTCTGGGTTGAATTTACAGTTTCTCTTTTAGTGAGCCCAATATCATTTGTGTTGAAAGCAATGCTGGAAGAGAGATACAAGGCTGTAACACCTTCAAACCTTAAGGCAATTACTCTTAGAATTGTTTCAGGCTTCTGTTTGACCTGGAGCGATGCTAGAAAAGTGATGCAGTTTCTCCGAACTAGAGTTTTTTTCGCTTCTCAGCACTTCTAAAGCATGTTTTGCACAGCAGAAAAGGTGAAGTGCAGAGATATCTGAAGCTGTTTCCACATGAGAAACCCGTTGAGAGGAATGAATTTTCCCACATTCTTTTCTCCGTGGAGCATTTTAAAGTGCTCTAAGCTCTATTCTGGGTTGAGTTTACAGTTTCTCCTTAAGTGAGCCCTACTGCATTTTCAGAAAAGCAATTCTTTGGAAGAGTGAAATAAGCCTGTAACACCTTCAAACCTTAAGGCAATTACTCTTGGTATTGTTTCAGGCTCCTGTTTGACCTGGAGCGATGCTAGAAAAGTGATGCAGTTTCTCCGAACTAGAGTTTTTTTTCGCTTCTCAGCACTTCTAAAGCATGTTTTGCACAGCAAAAAAGGTGAAGGGCAGAGATATGTGAAGCTATTACCAAATTAGAAACCAGTTGAGAAGAATGAATTTTCCCACATTCTTTTCTCCCTAGAGCATTTTCAAGTGCTCTAAGCTCTATTCTGGGTTGAATTTACAGTTTCTCTTTTAGTGAGCCCAATATCATTTGTGTTGGAAGCAATGCTGGAAGAGAGATACAAGGCTGTAACACCTTCAAACCTTCAGGCAATTACTCTTGGAATTGTTTCAGGCTCCTGTTTGACCTGGAGCGATGCTAGAAAAGTGATGCAGTTTCTCCGAACTAGAGTTTTTTTCGCTTCTCAGCACTTGTAAAGCATGTTTTGCACAGCAGAAAAGGTGAAGTGCAGAGATATGTGAAGCTATTACCACATGAGAAACCTGTTGAGGAGAATGAATTTTCCCACATTCTTCTCTCCGTGGAGCATTTTAAAGTGCTCTAAGCTATATTCTGGGTTGAGTTTACAGTTTCTCCTTAAGTGAGCCTTATTTCATTTTCAGAAAAGCAATTCTTTGGAAGAGTGAAATAAGCCTGTAACACCTTCAAACCTTAAGGCAATTACTCTTAGTACTGTTTCAGGCTTCTGTTTGACCTGGAGCGATGCTAGAAAAGTGATGCAGTTTCTCCGAACTAGAGTTTTTTTCGCTTCTCAGCACTTATAAAGCATGTTTTACACAGCAAAAAAGGTGAAGTGCAGAGATATCTGAAGCTGTTTCCACATGAGAAACCCGTTGAGAAGAATGAATTTTCCCACATTCTTCTCTGCCTGGAGCATTTTAAAATGCTCTAAGCTACCTTCTGGGTTGAATTTACAGTTTCTCCTTAAGTGAGACCTACTGCATTTTCAGTAAAGCAATTCTTTGGAAGAGTGAAATAAGGCTGTAACACCTTCAAACCTTCAGGCAATTACTCTTAGAACTGTTTCAGGCTCCTCTTTGACCTGGAGCGATGCTAGAAAAGTGATGCATTTTCTCCGTACTAGAGGT
>JAAWXA010000971.1:0-13432 GCA_038090715.1 Florisuga fusca | reverse complement strand
ACGTATAATAATTTTTTAACTACTTCTACATGGTAAATGATGATAGTAATGTCAACATGACATTTGCTATCACAATTTCAAAACAAGAGATTAAGACCTTTTGGTTCCAACCTCTGAACAAATAGGTACTGAGATGTAGCTTTTGCTCTGGTTAACAGAGGGTCTGGTCAAACAAAAGAGAAAACCACCTGGAGAATGGTAAGATATGGATTTAGGTAAAGATTAAATTACTTTTCAGTGGTAAACCACTGCACATGCTGGGTTCCTAGGAATAGTATACATGCATATAGTGATCACAATATGATCACATGAGCAGAGAAGAAACTGGAGGTAAAACTGATGTTATGTTGCCAGTATAAGCTGACATTTACTAACATTTTATTTCTTCTGTCATATTTGTGGACATTGAAATACTTAATGAATTATACAGTTCATGCACATTTTTATTGCTGCTTCATTATAACTTTCTGCTGTTACTCTGTTATTTAGTGGTTTTCAGGGGAGGAGAGATGTAGCCTTTGAGAGGTAATAAGCCAATTTTTCAAGTTGTTTAAAATTAATTTATAAAAAAAGAAGTAAAGATTACTCCCTTCCATTGGTAATCCCTCAGTCTTGAAAAAATAATTAACTGGTCTTGTAATTTCCCTGGTGCTTTAGTCATAGTAATAGTAAATTGAAATAGTAAATTGATGAGGGAATGAACTCTGTGTGAGCACTCCACTCAACTCAAATATGCTTATTTCAGTGTTAACAAATTTTACATCAATTTCACTTCCAACAAACTACACAGCATATCTTAAATTACACTACAGTTTGGTATTTGCTATTTTTTTTCTTGTTGTTTTTGGTTTTTTAACGTCTCCTTATCCTCGAATAAATTGAAGATAATTTGAAGATATTTGCATTTCTGTCATGAAGGGATATACTACCATGCATTTATGACAGTTGGATCATGAATACAGAAGTTAACACCAAGCAGAACATGAACAGCAAATTCACAGCCATGGTGAAGTTAGTGGCAATACATGGTGGCAATAATTAATGTTGTATTTGTGTGACTTTCTCACAGCACAATTCTTCTATGCCACTTTTTTCAGGAGTAGAAAATCTAGAAGGAATAATCTCCAAAGAAGCTTTGACAGACCAAATGGAAATAATTACTAATATTATGTTTTTATGCATTCATTTCAAAAAAATTATTAGGCTGATTTTCAATTAAAAAACAAAATGAATGTCCATTAATCTTTACTGCATCTGAAGATACTAAATAGAAATCATACTTTAAAATACATTTTTTAATTGAGTGTCTTACCAGAGAAATTGTTCAGTGAACATGGAAGCAGAGATTTAATCAGAACCAGCTCCAAAACAAAATAGAAAGCCAAAGCCCTCTCCTGTCATTTACCTTCCCAAATACGTATATATACACCAAACACAAAAGTGTAACAAACTGTTGTCATAAAATCTTAAATAGTTTCTTCCTATGACATCTCAGACTGAGGGCTCGGAATTTGCCTTACAGAGCAAAATAGAGGGACATGATTACTACTGTAGTATACAACACGGGGACAAGTGGTTATTTTTATGTGGATTCAGTGTCTGAACAGGAGGTGACTGCTTGCATTACTGAAAGAAATGAATAAGCCTTCTGACAGTAATCCTGAAGATAAATTTTAAAAGCGTATTTACTAATCCAAATTAGTTTAGTTTTCTGATTGACAGCTAGTTGAAAAGATTAAACAAAACTTATTTGACCACAGCTTGTCATGGTAAAACATATGGATTGTAAATCATCATGCAATTATTTACCAGAGTTAGATACACTGGCATTCAGGAGATACAAAATCTGAGCTTTGTATTGCTCCTCCCATTAATCTTTTCACTGACATGCCTTATCAATAGGAAACTTCCAAAGCTGGCTTCAAAGCTCAACTCTCCTAAGTATTTAACAACACCATCTGGCATGACTGCTCTCTTCACCACCTTCCTCCATCCTAGTCTACTTGAATAACACCACAGCCTTCCATAGCCTGTAGTGCACCCTTATTCTTTTTGGGAGGCAAATATGTTGGAGCCTTCTAGGAATTACTGCAGTAACATGATAAAGCAGTATTACAAGGTTATTTTTAAAGGCCTCTAATCTGGTTTCAGTGCTCCTGGGGAACATTTATATGGGTGACTGTTCAGTGTTTTAAAACATTTTTTCCTGAAAAGTAAGATTATATTCTCTTTGAAATGTCAGAATGGAAAATGTAATAAGTCTTATTTTAATCTTTCTACTGAAAAATTCTGGCATTTAAAACTTATTTCTAGAAAAAATAATTTAAAAAATGTGTTGTAATACCTAAGAAATAGAAGATCTAAAATTAATTCAGTAAAGAAGTGATAAACTTGCAGTCAAAATAAAGCATAAGGAATTCCTCTCTGATCTTATTCTTGAGAAAAAGTCTGTAAGTATGAATAAGAAGAAAATTAGGAGCTGCACATGTTTTGCCATCAAGCACATGGGCTATACCCTAAAAAAAACATTTATCTGCATCTCTATTAATTTGCTCAGTACTAATATAAAACTGTGTGATTCATTCTTCAGTTAACTTGTAACTAATTTTGAACTTACAAACATAGTAGTCATAAAAATAATCTAATATCCATTAAAACACGGTTATCTTAATTCTAACCTTCAGTTTTTACTCAACCAGAAAACCACTCAGAATGATACAGAGAGGATGTTTTTCCAGCTCTATAAGGCAGATTACAATTTTAGACATGTCAAAATATGCCTCTGGGGAATGCCTTTACTCCCAACACTCCTCCACCCTAGGGACAAAGCATGAAGAAAGATTTCTTGCAGTGTTCCTTGTACTTCATAGTGCAAGAGTGAAGGGAACCATACTGAGGACATAATGATGAGGATCTCAACTTCTCCTGGCAACATCAAAAGAAATAGGTAGATTGGCTCTTAAGAAAAGGAGAAGCAAAACTGTCTAAAGTTCAGGGTTACTGGCCACTGTCTAGGGTGTATTTGATTTTTTTTTTTCATTTTTTCAACTGTTATCATTTAGGATTTGGAAGCAAGGCTAGTGGCCTGATGCTGATTTGAATCACCTAGTCAAGAGTGGCAAAGTACCTGCTTGAAGCAGGAACCCTGAAACTCTTGGTGCTTCACAGGAGAGGACATTCGTGATTGTCTGTCTCAAAAAGAAAGACAAAGGTACAGATTTACAACACATCTGATTCTAGACATGGATGCTGCAGGACAATTAGCAGAGCAACCAGCTAACGTACATATGAGGAGAGGGCATCAAGGTCTGATATCATGAATATTCAGTGTTAACTCCAAAATAAGGCTCAGGATGGGACTTAATTTAGAAGCCACAGGCTTTCTTTCAGCTGCTCTGCTTGGCAGGCACATCTACAAACTTATGTCTCCAGGTGAAGACTGTTTGTTTGTTGGAAAATAGCACATTAAAATACAGCACTTCAGGTCAGGGGCCGCTATAAAAAATTTCCTAATACATGTATACTGTGTCCAAAGTGAGGGCCCAGTGCACACTGCTGACACTCTGCAACAGCAGGATTTGCAGATACGACATACTAATGTCTCACAGCTACCACAGAGGTCAAGCCAGGGCTGTTGCTGTATATACTTCTCCTCAAAAAGATGCCTACAATGTCCGAGTGTTTCAAACCCCAAGTAACATTACCATCTGAGCTTTAGGGCAGAAGCTTTTCACTGAACAACTATTGCTCAGGGCTTGACAGTACATTGCATATTTGAAAAATATCCCTTCTCTGCCACAGGGGGTCCAATCATATCAATACAGAAAAAAAGAAAAAAAAAAAAGATTTTTTTTCTTCTGTAGAAAACAAATCCATAGCAAATCCAGAGGCATATGATTGTTATCCAAATTTTTATGGAAACCATTCTAACTTAAGAAACAGGAGTGGAATAAGAGTGCACACATGGATATACGTGTGTGTGCGTGTGTAAGTCAGTAGCGTATGTTAAAATTACTTGGTTTCTCATGGCTCTCCTGGTGTTGCAAAACTGATAGTGCCTTCATGAAAATTATGTTTTTCCTCAAGTACAATAGTTCCCTGTTTCTGAGAGGAGCAGTTGTATTGTACAGAAATATATAACATTACAATTTCTTGTTGTGTTGACTATTATGACAGAAAATATTGAGCATGAAAACCCCCAACTGTTAGTGAGCAGTGGAAGTAGGGAACTTGCTCCAGAGAATACATTTATTCACATCAAAACCTTTTTTAATAAAGTTTGAATAAAGAAACACTTGACGTAAGTCCAAATGACAGTGGCTATGTTAGTCCAATGTTCTTTCGCGTGCTGGATCATTGTCATATCACAGTAAGTAATAGAATAGCTGAATTAATCATATTTTCCTTTTTGAGACAGAGCACTCATCTTCTGAAGATAAACCTAGTTGCAGCACATTTGGGTCCTTCAGAGTCTTCTGAAACATTTATTATATATCCTAATTTTCTGTGAGAATGGAATATAGACAATTTTTCTTGCCACTCAGGAAATCTTTATCAGTTAATTTTATAAATAAAGAAATAAATCTATATAACAATTTTAATCATTTTTTTCCCTGAAAACAGTTACTTGGAGTGGAAGATGTGTAATATAGATGGGTATTTCAGAATTAAAGTTTGTACACATGGAAGAAGTTTCATTATTCCCTTTCCTTTCTTGTGTGCACACAATGGAAGAAAATTAAACTGCAGACTTGGGACATGACTGTAGGCAATTGCAGGTGAGGCCTTAGTCCAAGAAGAGCAGCAGGGAAATGCACCATATTTTCTGTGGGACAATGAGTGGGTGAGTAAATGTGCACATAGGGCAAGCACTATACTCTTATATGAGCTTTTTAAAATCTCCACTGAGGAATAAAAGTGGGAAGGGAGAATGACAAATGCGAACTTTTCTGTAGAAGATAGTGCTAGTTATCATAAGAGAGAATGTTGCAAAAAAAATCACTAGACTCTTGGGTTGGAGTCCAAACATCATTACCAGAAAGATAACTTTTTATTTTTTGAAAGTGGTTTCAGTGGCTTTTACAGTGAGAATATATACCAAATGGTGGACATCAAAAAAAAAAAAACAAAAACCCAAACCAAAACTCCCCTCTATTAAAAAGCTCATGTGTTTTTACTTTGATGACACTACCAGAGCTAGCTATAACTGAATATACTTACTTTTTTTATTTCCAGAAGATGAAATGTGAATTGCTTTTAATGCTTTTGGTTTAGCTGGCTCACATTGGGCTCACGTTTGACAATATTGTCAGTTTTTCCATTACATTTTTCTATGAATACACTATAATGCATTCCAGGTACTTGGTATGCCATCTATACTAATTTGTTTTATGCGCTCCAGTTGCTAGAAGACAGTAAGAATTTTATATTCTCTTTGAAAAAAATCTGCCTCTGGTCTAATAAGAACATCTCTTAAAGCCAATGTTCCCAATCCTTTACTGCAGCTTGCTACACAGCTTTATCTACCTATTAAGAGAAGACCTACCTGAGAAATTACTCTCAAACTGGAACATTTCATAGCCTATTTTCACCTTTAAGAAACAAGTTTAGAGCTACAGGAAGAGGTTACTAAAGCCGGAGGGAAAATTACTTAATGCCATTTTGCTGCAAATATGTGTATCTGAATTTTAGGCAGGACCTTGGCAAGATCATATTGCCACCTTTTCACCCACTGCCCTTTCTTCCTCCATCCCACTAACATAAATCTTTTCAACTCAGACAACTGCAGCATTGTGGTGCTCATTGCTATGGGTCTTCGACCCATGGAAGTGAATACTCAGCTATAAAACTCCAAATTACGACTTTGTTCTTGCTCAAGCTATGCAGCATCAGACCTGGGTTTGAGTTAGATGCTAGCTCATGACAAACCCAGGAGCCACAGAATTGTTTGTATTCCACAGTGGGAGATTTCCCCCCAAAATCTATGACTAAGTACCTATGACAGAGCAGCAAACAAAGATTTGTTCAAGGTGTCATTTTCAGGGGAAGAAAAAACAATGTGGTTCTGGAGGGACATTTAGAAGTTTCTTTTTTTTTCTTTCTTTTTTCTTTTCCATTTCCAGTTGAGAGTTATTTCATCAACTTATTCTCAAAACACCAAAAATCACTGACAGCCATTGAACGTTAAACAGCACATAACACAGAATGGAGTTTTCAATAGCAGTCTGTGACAAAAGTAATATTCTGAAACACTGACATCTCGTGGCATGCTGCAAAAACAACACTCGTCTCCAGAGAGGTTCTTGTTCTCTGAACAAAGGTCAAGCAGAAAAGACAATGCAAAAGACTTGAAATATATGGACATTGTCATTCTCCTTTAAAAAGCAGAAGTGATAGACCTTCTTTCTAGCTATATCATTAGCAAAAAACAAAACAGAATTAGCTTCACAAAATACTCCAGTAAATGCCACAGTAAACAATGAATGTTAAGATAAAATACTTAATAGTGTTTCATAATTACGTAAGAATAATTTTTCCATTAACACTATCAATAAATGGGCAGCCTTTTAGGCAACCACAACAGGATGTGTAATGCCAATAAGTTTTATCAGTAACAGATAACATAATTAAAGGGCAAATAATCATCCTGGAAACCATAATGAGGATGATTTTGAAGTGGTTTCATTAGTGGGGTACACTGCAAGGTGATTTCCATTAGGCTAAAGCAGTAACATATCCTTGAACCAGTAGGAAATAATTTACATACTACCTACAATGAGGAAGCTGGTGTCCTGTTCCCAAGTCTTCAGAACCAGCCTCAAGGAAAAAACAGCCACCCTGGGAATACCTCTTAAAGACCCTTGATCCTAGTTCTCAAAATACAATAGAGTTGATATGGACCACAAACCTCCAAACAAATTACTCACAGTCACTTACAGTCAGTTTTATTTGCTTTACAACAACATGACTACCCACACTCCCATTAGCTACACTTGAATTACCTACCAGAGGGTAGTGGCATTTATAAAGTCCTGTTAAGGCATCATGAAGCCTTCATTTGAGACAATTCAGGCATCTAATCTCCATTACATTTTAGTGTCATTTATATGAATTTCTTCCCTCCTCTCTGTTTCACCCATCTTATCTTTCGCCAATATCATTTCCCATTTAGCTAACCTACTTCTAATTGTGATGCCACCTTGCTGACTGCCAGAAACTGACCTGATACAGGCACCAGAAAGGTAATGAGTATAGTTTGTGCTGGGAATATGTTATGTTTAATATAATTCTTTGCATAAAACCCAAATTCAATGTTAGTGGAAGAATCTAAAGACAGACTATAGGGCAAAACCAGAAGAACAGACAGGTTCAATTAGCTTTTTAAGTTTTAGTTCTAATTCTGTTTGATATTGCAACATTAGTCTTGTCAACAGTAAACAATCTCCTTTTTGTATTCTGGATTTTTCTTTTCTATTCCTTAGAGAACCAAAAGACCATAAGTATTTTATTACATGACTAATGGAAGCAAGAAGCTTAAGGAAAAAGTTGGAGTAAAACCAGGTAGCATCCTTTAAATACTGATGAGAAGGAATGCTTGAAGTGGAACCAATGCAAACAGTCCTGGAGAAACCTGATTTTCTCCAGTCATTTCACATTATAAGCTAGGAATGCCTCAAATTTGCCACTGTCACCAGACAATACTGACACCAAGGTTTCCTCAAGATGATTGTGTGTGTTTACACCTTGCATGTGTGATGCTTAGGTCACACCACTTTCAAATTTGCTGGATCACCTCTTTAAAAACTGTGGTCATTGCTGAACTCAAATTGAGATGTGCTACAAAATTCCATTGGTTTTGTAGCTAGCCTGTGTACTCTTATGGTGTTGCTATGCTCCTGGCTCCAGACATGATGGAGATGATAACAGGGAATGCTGGAACACAGGAAGTTCTATCTACATATGAAAAACCTCTTTACTTTGAGGGCAATAAAGTAGTGGAACAGGCTGCTCAGAGAGGTTGTGGGGTCTCCTCCTCTGGAGACGTTCAAAATCAACCTGGATGCCATCTGCATCCTGCAGCCTGCTCTAGGTGAACCAACTCTAGCCGTGGGGGTTGGATTAGATTATATCCAGAGGTCCCTTCTGACTCCTGCCATTCTGTGCGACTCTGTGAAAGAAAAACACACATTTCATATTGACCAGTGCAACTTTCCTCCTTTCACAATGAGCTTTTTCTGTTCGAATCCCTTCTTACCCTCTGGTGAAGGTTGAAAATGTGAGACAAATTAATAGTAAAAAAAATAGTTAATAAAAAATCCATGTCAATCAAAAGACTCAGACAGGAAAAGGTCTATCCTCACTCTAAGAAAAGGATGAGAAAAATACCCAGAAACCTATGTGAAAAACAATACCTTAAATTATTCAGTTCTTTCTGTAGTTGAACAGTCCTAACCTCTAAAACAAGTTAAGCAAAAAAATTACAAGGGAACTATCTCACATACTTCCAGGTGAACTCAGGGTGCGATACACACATTTTTTTGATATGAACTCTCAAGAGAGATGCACTGATTCGGCTCAAGAGAAAGGCCCAGCTTCTCTTCATAGGAGCCCAGGGTGACTCGCTTAGTTAGACATATACATCCATATTGTAGTCCATTTAAAGTTAAGTTCTGTACTCTCTACAGATATCAGTACAAGTTTACATGCATAAATGCCACTGTGATACAGCCCTCATAGGTTTAAAAAATTCAGAAGCAGGGTCTGATTTTACAAATTGCTGAGATTCAGGTCCTGCGGGTATCTAGGCACTTATGTTGAAGGGAATTAAACAGAAGGAATCAGAGAATAATGCTGAAACTCCTGCAGGCTTAATTAGCATAAGTGTTGAGGTTCATTTCAAGTCAGTGGTACCTTTGGTCCTCAGAATGTCCTTTTCTCAGAACTTTAACTCCTAAGTGAGTTTTAAAACTTTCTCTCCAGTACCACAGATAAACATGAAATGTCTTCATAAATTTCAATCTGATTTGTCTTCTGGCAAAGGACAATAACTTGGTACACACTCTTGAAGATTTACAAAACACATTTACTTTCTACTTTTCCATTAAAGCAATTTACTACTCATTATTGTCTGAAAGAAATAAAGCAAGCTTCCAGTATTAAACATGAAAAAATGGAGAAAGTGTAATTAAGGATCATTATTAGAAATTAAAACAGTCCTACATGTACAGACAACTGCATAGTTTTCTGTAAAAGTTGCATGGTTTTGCATTTATTTTCCTAAAATCACTAATAGGTGTGTTTATATCCATTATATCCTTGTCTCAGTTTCATTACAGTAGTACTTCCAAGTTAGTTCCTAATTCTGTTCTTTCCCTTCTTTCACCTCTGAATCACCAAATCCAATCATATTACACAGCCATATTACAGCACAATAAAAAGCTCATTGGTACCTCTTTGGTTTGTCTTTTTGGATAGAGCATCACCGGTAGCCATTCAGCCAGGCAGAGAGGGACCTGGGGGTTTGGATTGACAGGAAGCTGAACATGAGCCAGCAGTGTGCCCAGGTGGCCAAGAAGGCCAATGGCATCGTGGCCTGTATCAGGAACAGCGTGGCCAGCAGGTCCAAGGAAGTGATTCTGCCCCTGTACTCAGCGCTGGTGAGGCCACACCTCGAGTACTGTGTCCAGTTCTGGGCCCCTCAGTTCAGGAAGGATGTTGAGGTCCTGGAGCAGGTCCAAAGGAGGGCAACCAGGCTGGTGAAGGGACTTGAGCACAGATCCTATGAGGAGAGACTGAGGGAGCTGGGGCTGTTCAGTCTGGAGAAGAGGAGGCTCAGGGGAGACCTCATCACTCTCTACAACTCCCTGAAAGGAGGGTGTAGCCAGGGGGGGGTTGGTCTCTTTTCCCAGGCACCTCTCAGCAAGACAAGAGGACACGGTCTTAAGTTGTGCTGGGGGAGGTTTAGGTTGGATATTAGAAAGAAATTCTTTATGGAGAGGGTGATCAGGCATTGGAATGGGCTGCCCCGGGTAGTAGTTGATTCTCCTTCCCTGGAGATATTTAAAAAGAGACTGGATGTGGCACTCAGTGCCAAATACAGCAGTAGTTACTGGATCAAGGGTTGGACTTGATGATCTCTGAGGTCCCTTCCAACCCAGCCATTTCTATGATTCTATGGTAGGTAGTACCTCATCTCCCTGTTGAATTTGGATTTAAAGCAGGAGTTGTGTAGAGTAGACCCTTCTTCTTCCAAAGTTTCTATGAGACCCTTCATTCCCATTAATTATAAGGATGAAGATTTAAAATGATCTAATTAGGGACTTGATGAAAAGATTCCTTACTTGAGCATCTGTTGAATATGAGGAAGATGCTTAATTATGAAGTTGTTTAAAATGCAGAGGGTCACGTAAGTACATAATTAAGGAGTTATCATTCCCAATACAGTAGGGAAAAGAAGGCTCTGAATTCCATTAAGTAATCAAGTATTGATTAACCATGTCTAGTACAATGCTTGCCAATTTGTTACAGAATTTTATGAGTCATTCACATTTGGGCCATACAATTTGGGTCTTGTAAGAATCGTGTGTTCAACTGGGAAGCACAATGAACACAAATATTTTATAAATTAAAGTAGTTTAGAAAATAATTCCCAGCAGCTGTAATGAATGCTACTTGGTGCCCACTGCAGGTCCCAAAGATACTTGTAATACTTGATTCTGAAAAACACATTTTCAAGAGAATAAATATCCTTGGTTTTAAACAGGTCATTTCAAAGTAAAATTGGAAACCAGATAGGATATTTAACACTGGATAAACAGGTTTGAATAATGCAAAAGTTCAGAGATAATTCTCATTTCCATTCAGAAGGAACATTAGACCAGAGCAGATGCTTGTAATATGCACTTAAAGGATGGAGAAACCAGGAAACTGGTTTCTTACGGTACAAACACATTTTTTTCCTGCACCTGCTTGTGTTTCATAACACAATAATGAATTTCCCAAAGAAAAGCTTTACTGATGATGTGTTTAAAAATTTGCACCATCTGACTTATTCTGAATACACAGTGCATAGTCATCCACCTTTCTTATACAAGATATCTTATTCTGATTGACCACTATTTAGTAACATTTTTATAGCAAAAGTTAACTAGCTATTATCTCCAGGTCTACATAAAGAAAAGAAATATTACTTGGAGATAATTCCAAATTTGTCTCTCACTATAGATTTATTTTTTTCTCTGATGGAGAATGGAAACAAAAATGTTTTTGTTTTTAGTTTTTGTTCTTGTGGGTTTTTCTGTTGGTTTTTGGGTTTGGGTTTGGTTTTTTTTTTTCATGAACTCAAATACTGTCAGCTTTGAGTCTTACTAGATTCTTCCTACTTAACCACAAATCTGGCAATCAGTTCCCCCAGGTTCTGGAAGCGAATAATTGAAGGGTGTCTGATGAGCAAGGTCTGCTTTGTCTGGGGTAGCTGACAAGGTTACTCTCCCTGCTGTCCCATCTACCATCCATGCATGGATACCTGACCTGTTTGTCAATCAACCTTGTGCTCCACAGTTAAGAGCAAAGCATTTTGCAGCTTAGCAGAACTAGGGATAATTTATCTTAAAATCTATGATTCAGTATGATGCTCCTTTATCTGTGCATGGGGGATAGGGCAGACAGCTCGGGCTGTAATTGTCAGCATCTCAGATAGATATATTCCTTCTCTCAGACATTACAGAATGGACCCGTCACTTTCATAGTCAGAGGAAGGAGGATCAAAATATAAGCCAAGCAAAGGAAAAAGTTCTTATTGATCTTTAAGAGTGTGATAGTTGAAGTTCTAAAACCTGAGATTTCACTTTCATCATTATGTTAATAAGACTTTCAAGTATTATAAGAATACGAGTAACAGAGAATTTCCTATTTTAAGGCAATACGATGACCAGAATAATCCATGGAAGATGACTTTAGGATAACTCTGTGTGTGTGTGTGCCAGGTTTTGGGTTTTTCTCTCTTTTGAAGTACCAGAGACTTTTTACACAGGATATATCTAGAATACAGTAGTTCACTATTGTAGGGCTAAGGCTGTGGATCAATGACAACACAAAGAAGTCCTGCAGAATGTTAAACTTCCACAACACAGAAGATATGGAATTCTTCATAGAAGCCAATTTATCCGCAGCTTCCAGAATATTCAGGCTGTTCTTAGAGCCAATAATAAAGACACCTCCCACACCACCTTTCCCAAACTGTTATAGTATTAATTGCCCTCATTAATAAGGTACTGTGATCTTGTTCCAGATTGCATTTGCCTAATTTGAATTTATATCCCTTGGATTAAAGGCCCACTTTATGATACTCTGGGATATAATTCCCTTGTGGATGCAGCTCCAAGAAGTTAATGCTCATTGTCTGTGTTAATAAGCAAAAACAACTGAGATGGATAAGACTGGATTATAAGAAATATTTTCCACTGCCTAAATATAAAAATTCCATGAATTTGTGCTAGTAACTTTGGACTCCTTATTCTGGAAGCAGTTTTGCTAGTTCTGTAGTCAGTGGGAAGATAATTTTTCAACTTCTGCTTGTATTAAGACACATGGTATTTTATTATAACCATTTAATCAGGCAATTAAATTCTTCCAAATATTACATTATTCAGAGTGTCTGTTTCACCAGTAAGTGCATCATCCATAGCCTCTGGAAACACAGAAACTCATTGTCTATTCTATTGAATTAGGATAGAAGAGGCACTCCTTACAGAGCCAGGACTAGGCCATTTTACAGATCCATTAACAACTCTAATAAAACTGTCAGCAAGCTATTTTGTAATTCATCTAGCCTCATATCTTTGCACTATTAATTGTGATTTAATGGCACATCTTGTTCAGTATCTCAGTAAAATCCACTCGTTTCACCCCCTGTTGACTTTATGAAGCAAAATTGCAAATTTGAGCTTGACAACCCTTTAATGATTTATTTCATCTGTCTTTTCAATAACCACAGCTGAATTTTGTCCCAAAACAATCCTGTGTAATAGGTATGTGTATTTGTAAGCATCTGTGTTTTTAAAGGTGTATAGTTCTTAACGTCAGCTTGAAAATTTTGGTGTATTTGTGTATGGAAGAAAGATGTTTGTTTTTACTGAGGGAGAAGATGGGAAGGAGGTTTGTTGGAGGCAAATACAAGCGAAAGACAATTAGATCAAGTATCCTTGCAACATCACAGCATGAATTGTCAGTAGGGAAGAAGCAGTTTCACAGAGCAAGCAGAAAACCTGTACAGATGGGTCACAGTGTGAAAGTAACTGAGTAACTGTTAGAACTTGATGCTTACTCTGCTGAATTACTTCAGGGCGTAGGCTGAAGGCTCTGCGGGGAAGAAATCTCTGCTACCCAGAGATATTTTCAACAGATCACGGTTTATGCCAAATAAAGCTACTTT
>JAAWXA010000969.1:0-13490 GCA_038090715.1 Florisuga fusca | reverse complement strand
GAAACATGAAAAAGTTCAAACACTAATAAAAAGCTCCATTAACATCAGCTAATAATACACTAAGGTATTGAGTAATATATCAAGTCATAAGAAGAATAAACAGAGATTAAGCATAGTCTTTAAGCCTATCATCATCATGCCTCAAATTGTAATGCAGATAAACAACACCAGAGCTCAATCAGACACTACTTTATCATTCCTTAAACTTTAATAAACAAAATATTCCTTGTGGGGAGGGAGGGAGAAAGGCAGGCAGCAGGGATTCCAAGCACAGCCATTCAGATATCTTACCAAGAAAGTTTTGTACTACATAGGTCAGCATATTAGGGCTTTTGTTGTTATTTAGAGAGTTAAATGAAGAGGTATTTTGTAATTATTTATTGATGTAGAAGACTTGAGTGACATATGACCACTCAGGAGGCAGAACATTGGTAATAATCACATGTTATGCTTTCCTCCCTAAATAGGAACCCAAAGTTTTCAATGTTTGATCAGAAATGTCATTGATATTTAAAAAGTGTTTAAAGGGCTTTGTTCCATGCCCCATTAAACCTTTTGGCTGTGCATGTAGCCATTACAGAGTTGTAGGTCAAAGCCAGGACTCTTACCTACTAGTTTCCACAGCAATGTCCACATGGGAAGAGTGTTCATCCCTTTCCAAAGTCTGCAAGATATCAGCTAGCTCACATATCAGAAATATCACATTAAGATAAATTGGGGGAAAAAAAAATAAATCTGATATATCCAGGAGAAGAGAGAGCACTAGTGCCCTCTCAGCTGGGCAAATTCAGGGTTAAGGACTGAATGTGTGCTGATGTGAGCACCTGCAGGAGTTAAACTGACCTAAGAAATACAAGTGGCTGAGTAATAAAACCTACAGGTTAAAACAAAAATGTAGCAGAAGGTAAACATCTCTAGGTCACATCTATTTCTTTTCAGGACCATCATCTGAACTCTAGGAAATTGGAGAGATTTAGGCATAAATGCAGTGAGTAATGTTATGTATCTGTATATATATTTGGTGCAACACCTAAAGGATTTTTGTTCTATCAGCTTCCATGCTGATTTTGCAGAGTTATAGACCATATTCAGCTTCAGTACACACAGACACCAAAAAAGAGGCTGTAAAGGACTGCTGCTCCTTCTCCAGTCCCATTTGAAAGACCATCTCTTGGTGCCTATAGTCTCAAACTGACAGAAGTTTATGAAACAGAGTTGATAATTTGCAAGTCTGCTTTAAAATTCAGGTCCCACAATACACAGTCTTCTGTGTTTGACAGTCAAATATTTTTTGCTTTTCATTTTGTAGCCCTGACTGAACTGTTACATTAACCTATGTGCAAAAAATTGGCCAACACCTCCCAAACAGAGCTTCGGTATTTTTGCCAAGGTTTATCTGCAGCTCAGTCTATATGAAATAAATTTAGGCACCTAGGAACACATCCTGGCATTCAAGTGAGATGTGATCCTATTACAGTGGCCCTGGCACATGCTTGGCTTGCACCAAGATACTCCCCTCCCTTACAGCTTCCAGACATGAGTGGAGAGTTAACACAGATCCTCTTTGCTTCCAAAGTTACCTCATCACAACTAAAACCCTTAGATTGAACTGTTTTCTAGGATTCTCTCAAATCCAAGCATGAACATGTTCATAACTTCTGCACCCCATGCATCACTGGATCTCATGATTTAATTATAAACCATGATTTAACCTGGGTAAAAAAAACCCCACTCCCAGTAACTGTTTTAAACTTGCTGTTAAGTGATTTCTTAAGTATTACACCCTAGTGCATGAAGTACACAAGGGATACTACTGCTCTTAATTAAATGTTACACACAATCTATAGTTGCCCTGGCTTCTGTCAACATCTTTTCCAATTTGTATCTCTTGAATTGAAAAATGCAAATCAGCTAAGCCTCTTCAGAGAGTTTTCTGTACCTCTCATTATTGTTTAGTCTCATTCTCTTGCTTTCTTCCCCATCCCATGAAAGTATTTTCCCTTTGGTCTCATAACTTCCTTCAGCATTGTGGTTTTCTTGCCCTTTTCCTCTCTGCCTCCAATGGCTGTGGCAGAAGGCTCTCCCCAGATCCTTCAGTAATTAGAACAGTGCTTTAATTACTTCGACCCAGAAACTTCTCCCAACTCAGCCCAGATGCAGGGGCTCACTAAGTGATGCCTCCCGTGCTCGGGAGGATTGGTATTTGTTTGCAGTTGCTTTCTGTGACAGGAAACCCAAGTGCTGGGGTTGGAGGTGTGTCAGGGTGGTCTCCAGCTCAGATCACAGTGAGATACATCTGCCAGTACCAGCCTACAGCAGCCACCATTGTTGATGGTTTCCAAAAAACTCCAGGGAACTAGTAGAGCATTGTTTCCTCCTCTGTAGGAGCAAGTCTGGCTGTCATCTAAGATGGTTACTGGTATCCTCACTGTCACTGCTGGATTTTTTTACTGGTGAAGTTAGACTTAAACACCTACCACCCCACCACGTGGTGGATAAACCCTTTTCCTAAAGTCTTGGGCTGCATTCAGCACCTTCCCCTCCCCTGTTCTTGAGGCCAGCATTGACAGCCACACTTCACAGCTGGAGTTTGTACCAAATTCCCTCTAAACTGCACGTAAGGACTGTTTACTCCTTTTATTTGTAATACACTTTTTACAGACTTGGTCCATAATCCTGTTTGCTGGCACAATTTAGGTTGTGGCTGTGTCACACTGCACAGGGTGCAAAACCTCAATCAAGTACCCCCAGAGGAACTCCTACCCTGTTCTTGAGTTACTGAGCAGTCTTACAGATTATTTTGCAAGTTTGGGCATCACTGAGCTTGGAGTAACTTATTAATATTCATTCACTATAATGTTCAGCCACTTAGCAAGTTCTTTAGTTTTGACCTACTTTGCCCAAAGACTAAGAGTTAATTTTAGCTAACTGTCTCCTCTGTTTCTCTACTGGATGTGCCTTCTACAATTTAAGAAGTATCTTTTATTCTGCAATAGATTCCTATGAAGACACTGTGATTACAGCTCCCAGCTATTCTCCTAGATTAAAACAGAATATTTTCTTTTTTTCTGATTGATACTGTAGTTTATACTGCTGAACAGAAGCTGAGCCACACAAAGGTCTATAGAATCCAAGTCCTAATCACTCGATGAGGAGTGATGCAGATATTGATATGTCTGCAGCTTCTAAATGGGACAGAGGTACCTTTCTATGTGGACCAAGCCTCCTTAAAAGCATATAGTTTATTTTTTGGATGAATAGTGGCCTAATTATTGACCTCCCTGCCTAGACAGAACAAGGCAATGCATTTTTCTATGTTTAACTGTAAAAGCTCAATGATGTGTAAAATGAGCCTTGAGTAAGATTATTAGATGCTATCAGCTTTTCAAAGTGGGTGTGTGACAAGATCTGATAATGTGTTGAGGATCAATGCATCTGTCCTTCTTGCATCTTTGCTCTCCAGGAGAGAAAGCAACTGTCAGACCTAGTGGAGAGATCACAGTTGCTAAGCAACAGAAACAACACAAATGTGCTCCTGGCATTGGCTTGGCATCAGGAAAAAAAAATAAAAAATTTGTTGAAATGTTAACCACTGATGCAAGAGAGAATAGGCCACATCACACAGTGAAATATTAGTTACACTTTCCATCAGAAATCCTGTTATAGATAGTCACATGGTAAATCATATTCAAATACCACTAGTGTGAAAAACATACAATAGTGTTTTGAGAGTAAATGAAGAGAGATTAATCTGAGTGTTGTGATATTATCCTCAGAAATTACTACATTACATTGAATTTGAAACATCACCCAGCAGAATGCCACAGAAAAATTCAACTATTAAGTATATTAGTATATTGGATGTTTTCAATAATCCATTAAAAGTTATAATTCATATTGGATTATACAGGGCTTTTTCCTAAAGGATCAGTTGCCACTCTGAGTTAAGCACACTAGACTTAATTTAATCAAGCCACAGGAGCTTGAAACCCTCTGGACTAATAGCTAATTCACATTATTTGTCATCTATTTCTTGCTATTTTGCAATTTGTGAATTGCAGGCTGATGGGCAAGAGCCTCCAGGAGCTTTCCTCCATGTGACTTCACAAATTCAAAGAGCAGGACTCATTGGCCATATCTCTCTTGGCAAACAAAACACGTGCAAATTAAATGATCTATTGTAACAAAGGAACAAAATGAAATTATTTCTGCCAGTATTCTGTTTGTCTATCCTTAACCACTATCTTAGAGAAGTGTAAATTAGAAGTTGAAGTGATTTATTTCAAAAATTAAATCCAGCACACGGCTACTTTTTCATTTCTTTGTGTACTTTCACTTCCTGATTTTTTCTATTCCCTTGAAAAAGTTATTTCAGCAAGAGCAAGTAAATGCCTATAATTGCAAAAGAAAATGTTAATATAACATTTACACAGTTCAACAGCTTCAAAGCTGTTTCACTGAATGAATACACCGAAAAAACCCCCCAACTTACTCAGAGGGCAAAAACCCACCAAATTGCTACTTCAGTGGGAAGTCTTGCAATGAAACCTTAAATGCAGCAACAAGAAAAGGGAGTGCAAAAAAAATAAAAATCAAAGTCTCCTCTTCTGCCTAATTCAAACCATTTAAGAGCTCTTGCCTAAGCCAAGGATTACCAGTGATACCATCTCCTTCAGTGTGCTGTGCCTAAAGAAAGCATCCTTCTTATTAAAAGGAGAAAAAAGTTTAAAGCCAAATAATTCAGGCTTGCATAAATCTTTAATAGGAGCTACCCTCCCAGGATTGGCTGCACTTTCTTTTCTCTGCCCAAGGGAAACACAATATGTCTTAGAAAAGAATAATAGTAACTCCATCTTGTGTGTTATATGATATCTTCCAGTAATCCAGAGGATTTTGCCTTTGTCTGTCATAAACAAAAGGCCACCCATACATAATGTGTCCAGGCTTTTTCAGACTCCTCACCTTAGCAGGTGACACCCAGGAGATGGACGGGGAATACTTATCTCACCAGTCGCTGCAGGCAATTTTACTCTCCTGGCAATTTAGAAATGGGGCAGAAAACCCCAAAAACATCCAAAAAGAGACACAAGGAAAAAAAAAAAAGCATATATCCTCCTTTTGTAAGAACAAAGGATTATTTGCACCCTGCAGTTGTCCTGATTTTCCATAAAACTGCTTAAAAATTATGCCACATACTTTCCTGCTGTTCATATTGAGGTGTTTTGTTAGTTTCTACAGATAAAGTTCTCCCTTTAAAACCTCTCTCTACAAATTATATGTATAAACAAGAGAAGAAAAGAACAATTTAGATGGAAATTCAAGATCGGCATTTAGCAGTTTAGTTATATTTGAAATCAATAGCAACAAAAAATAAACCCCTGTTCTTCTGTCAGAAAGAAAATACCTGAGGTGCTAAACAAATGTCTCTAACAGTTCAATTATGTGAACTATTGTGAAATCTAAAAAAGCATCAGTGTCCAAATCAAGCAGATATATAAGAGGGGAGCTTTTAAAAGGCTGGGGTGACAGCAGGAGGGGAAGAGCAGCCCCAGCCATACTGCCCTGTGGCACCCACAGGTGCTCCAGTTCTGCCAGGACCCTGCACAGTGCACCCGTTGCAAACCTGAGGCTTTGCAGCCAAAAACCCCAAAATGCTCCTTTTAAAACTGGCTTTAAATGGCACTGGGGCAGTCCTGGCCTGATAAGAGAGCTGCAAGGGGGAGCACTGGCTTCTGCAACAGGAGAGAGGAATGGGGAGGGATGCTATTGGACCAGGCTGCAGGGACTCTTGTGGTGAGATTATAACATGGTCCCTGATAACTTTTAAATCAATTTGTGGGTATATGTTAAATAGTAATTGGTGTGAAATGAGGCTTCATGGGTCTTTTGTTGACTAGCATTGAATGAGCTGTTAAATTTCCAGTGACAAGCACTGCCTATCAGATCACAGCTACAGAAACTCAGGCCCATCACCCTCAGCAGCTACACAGCAAGTGCAAATGGGCATTAATTGGAATAGTCTTTCAGACTGATGACAAGATAAAGCTTTAGTACAAGTAGTACTTGCAGCCTGTGACAATAAATCATTTTGCTCTTTAACTGAAGATGGATGGGCTCTGTCTTTGACAAAGGGATGAAGAAAAGTGATGCCATACTGTAATCTCCAATGTCTAAAGTGTGAGGTGAGTTGCTAAAAGCATGCAATATTTCTAGGAGAAAAGGAGTACAAGATTTCTGATTTTTGGTTAATAATAGTCAGCCCCAAGTTTGGTTAGTTCTGTGGTAAGTATGTTATTTCACACATTGCTCAGAGAATTCTATTTAAACATATACTCTGCTTACAGTGCAGGAATTTCTCTGGCATACTGCATCTGTTGTGAGCACACACGTATTGAGCAGCAACCTCTCAAGGTAGCAAACTGGAATATAAAAAAACCCACAAGTGCTTAATATGCCAGGATACCCCAGACAGCTGGGAGGATGCTGTAAAAGCATTCCCATCCTATAGTGCTTAGCAGTAAGAGTGCAGCCACATGTACCTCCCTGTCCCCCATCACTACCATTTTCCCCACGTTCTGCCTCTTCCTTTTACTCTCCCAAGCACTCTGCTTCTGCCCATACTCAGACTCTCAGGGGATCTGGCACATCCCAAGCTGCAGCTGGTGAAGGGAACACAGTGAGGCAGTGGTATGGGTGCAAATGTGGTTACAGAGCTTTGTTCCATGGCAGTCCTTGAGCTCTAACCTAATCAAATTCATGCCAGCAGCCTTATTGAGCAAATAGGTTGCTTAGTGAGTACTGTTAAAATGGCACCCAGAGCTGGCCTTTACATCAGCTCTAAGATGCAACTAAGGGCCAGTTTTGTGTTGTTCCATGCAGGGGTTTCAGGCTTGAAACTCTAAAATTTCAGAAGCAGAAATAGGGCCATAATGGCCCTGAGAATACACATCTCCATGTGGACTCATAGCTATCAGCATCCTCCTCTGGCTGTCATCAGTCACATTAAGTTTCTAGTAAATTACATTCCTATTAGCCACCAGGAACTGCATCTATCCACACCGAAATATCATGCTACTCCAAAAAGTACAAATAGAAATTCATTTGCCATCTGTAATGTTTGGAATATCAGGTTTTGCATTGATGACTGGGGCTAATTCCATTAAAGAATTGAAGTATCACAGTACCAAGAAACTAACTAGTTCTCAGTACTCAGAGTGCCTAACTTGGAGTGCCTGCAGGCTTCCAAAACCCACCCTGAGCATTAGCCTCTGCCCTGGACAGCTTCTTTAAAGAATTGTTTTTAATACTGGGAATAAAGTGCATGCACTGGACTGTGCAGTTTGCTGCTTGCTGAGGACCAAGTACATTCTGTAAAGGCACAGAGATAGTTCTACTGGATCATCAGAAAACATTTGTAGGACTTACCTCCTAGCCATCTTCTAACTCTGCTTTTTTTCCTCCCCCAATCGACATGATGTGACTGCTTTGGGTCAGAGAAACCCACTCACTGGGCACCAAATGGAAGCATGCAAATCCTGTCATTGGCTTCAGATGAATCAAGAAAGGGATCAGACATCCAAGCATATCCCTTTGGTGACTACACAGCTCAGGACCTCTCCAAATCCACTGAGTGCTATATCAGAGGGCATCATAATTTTATCAGGATGCAGAAAGCAGACCTCTTTCAAATAAACAAAAAAAAAGAAACCTTACCACTTGAGCAGAAGGGAAAAAACAATAAACCTAAGCAAACAACCTGGAGTTTTCTGCATTAGCATGCTTCTAACCCAAGTCTGCCAGAAATCTTTCATTCGCCTGACCCTCTGATCTGCTTCTCAGCATTGCCCAAGTCCATCCATGCCCTGATAATCCAACTCAATGTAACCAAAGACTGAAGCTGCCTTGTGAGGCAGCCCTGCTGCCCTGTTTGTTCTGTGCTGTTTGGCAGCTAACTCTTCACCTAAGACACACACTATTGCTTTTGTTCCTGGATCGATTGACTGAACCTTTTATAAACAGGAGTGGGGAACTTGAGATTGTCTTGCAAAGGTTCATGGCATGAACTCTTGCATGCATCCAGGGATATGCCACTCCACCTGGACTTTCTTGCAAACAAAAACACTCACATAAATGCTCACAGAAAATGTTACTGACGCCAGTTCATCACCTGCTATTTTTCTGCACTATTTATCTTGTTCTTCTATCAACTCCCATTTGTCACCAGAAACCTAGGAGGCACTGCAAGCTTTTTGAGGCCAACATGCACAGTGCTGTTTGTGTGGCATGCATCTGGCAAACATTATCCTCATAGGAGAATATCAGAACATACAATTTTTCTTCTTGTTTCACAATCATGGTTGCATATCAAATAAGCAACTATATTTTTGTCATATATAAAATAGAACACTAGGAGATCAAACTCAAAAAAGTTGATCATAATGCTGTTTGTTCACCATTTTTTTTTCCCCTCCCCATTAATTCCTAAGTTCCATTGATGGCATCCCTGGGATTTCAGGGATCAGTTCAGCTTGGGCGTGTTCTAAGTTGTGGCCTGTGAGTTCTTAACTCCAGGCAGCTGGAGTTTTCCTCATCTTGATCTAGAAGCAAAATGAGGATGACAGGGCCCTTCCATCTGCAGCAGCATTACTATCCTATTGTAAACACCCTCATCCTCTCCTGGGGCTGTGTTTTGGAGGTTCACATCTCAGAGCTATGTCACAAGGGCAGCTAACCCCTTAGGAAGCTATTTTAGGAGGGTCTGTTTTCCCTCTGGCTTCAAAAGAAGTTAAAGTACAGTACAGCAATATATGAATCCATCCTTTTTCTTTATCCAGGAGCATTTTCATGCAACATAAATTGGTTTTGTCTTATCTCAGGACCTTCACACCCCTCCAGTTCTTCAGCAAATTTTCCATCCCTTGCACACCACACAGCCCTATGACTTCCAGGTAAGAAGCTTTCTTCACTGCAAGGACCAATTCCTTTATGCAGCTTAGCTGCATCCATGGATGTTATTTAAGATTTACCATGCTACTGTGACCGATATTTATTCTTCCTTACAGTTTCCCATTTTGCTAACATTGAACAAAATCCCACAGCAGAAGTTGGCCACTATTTAAAACTCTGTCCCCATCAGGAGCTCTGAATCACTGTTTTACTTACTCCGTAAGATCTGTTCTACTGAAAGGAGCAGCTAATTTCTTTTACTCATTCATAGAGTCATAACTCTAAAACTTTTAGTAATCCAGTCAAAATCCCTTAAACAATAAAAAGCAAGCCACTGATTTTGAAATCATAGATGTAACACACCTATTAGATGCTGTTAAACACTTTGGTTTATCACTTAATTATAAAGAAATTTCTGTTCAGAGAATGGATCATTTTATGTACCTTAGTCCCATTCCCCATTATGCACTTGGCATTTCTCAAAATTTCAGCACTCAAGCCTGTCCAAGCACATTTTTTCAGTTCCCTTTTAGTCAACAGTATTAGAAGTTTCTTTACTCCACCCAGGTGTAGGTCCCAGAGCAGAACAACATTCTCATTGCTGGAGAACTGAAGTTCTAAAATTATTTCCCAACAGTTTCTTTCACTGCCAATATTGCTCTTTCCAACACTTCATTGGTTTCGATGTACCTGGACAATCATATTATAAATAATAATTTCATACAATTATTGTATAAAAACCTTTAAGAGCTTGCCTTAATTACATATTGCCTCACCCAACATACCCATGCCCAGAAAGTAATTGTCTGAGCAACAGGCATTATCTTCACCTCTGCAACACCACCTGAAGACACTCATTGCCAATGAGATGATAATACCTCACTCTATGTTCTTTCCTTTTTTCCCCCCCTCCCCCCACATTTCTTTCCTGAGGACTGGGGGTTTTGTTGGTTTGCTGTGCCTGCTGCACACTTGATTTGAAGGTGATTTGATAGTTCTGAAATCGCTTGGCTTTGCAATGCCCAGCAACAATAATTTCTCTAATGACTCACTGTGGTTGTATGACATTGATAGTCTGCTACAATCTATTTTTTTGGTAGAAATTAATCCTGGATTTTTCAAAATAAAGAACAGGTTCCTGATATGATTAGGAACCTATGGAATTTCGAGTCAGGCCATCAAAATCTTGACACCTTTGGGGATGACAATTTTATAATCTCAGCTATGCCTTTTACTGTTTTAGATATATATATTTCAGAGCAAGTACAGCATCCTTCACATCCTCTGTTTCATCTACCTCTTCCACGTAATCACAAAATAAAGTACTACATAAGTGATTTGTCCTGCTTTGAATGCCTTACACCCCCCTGTTCCTTACCAGCTGCAAACAGACAGGGGACACGAGGCAATAATGAGGCCCCAGCAGACAACCAGGTGTTTCAGTTCCCAAGATTTAGCCCATCATTTCTTTTCCCTCTCTCTCTATTTTTTTGTAATTAACTTCTTCAGAACCTGGAGGTGTCCATTTTGTTCAACACCCACATTGTAAAACACGCCAATATTGTGAGTGGACTAACATGAAACAGAATAACTTGTTTCAAAGGTTTTAAATGTACACTCCCTCTCAGAAAACTTAAGTTGATGTTCTGAATGTAGTGCAAAGCCAGAAGCAGTGTTTGTTTCCCCTGGATGAAAGGGCTAATGCTGCAGCATTTCCTCTTGTAAAGTGTTTTTCAGCATAGTTTTTTTCCTAGCTATGAACATTCCAAAAGTCATTGCCATGATTCATTATACACCTATTAGTTATTTATAACAATATATTCAGAGATTAACATGAACAGTTTGGGGCTATGAAATATTCAAAACATTTAATGAGTTGCACAGCACAAGGAGTAAGAGTGCAATTGTTTGCTCCATAATTGAAATTTAAGTAGGGAAATTACAAGCCTGACAGCAAGTAACACTCAAAATTTTATGTTTTAGGAACCATTTCAGCAGATACCTTGGCACCCTAGGCAGACTCCAACAAGCCATATACTCAAAAAACTACCTGCATTGACAAGCGGGATTTTTTTTAGTTTTTTTGATGTTTGGAACACTTTGGTGGGCTGTATGCCTCCAAGGTTCTCTTATATTTAATCAAACACTGAAAAATTCTTCTTCTGCAGCAGAAGCACCCAAAAGGACCCTCAGCACACATACTGGTGCAGGAGCTGCTCTGCACAGCCAGAAGCCAGGTGGAGCAGCCCAAACCACAAAGAGGACCCACACTAGCAATAAGCACACACTGGAAGAGCTCTGCTGGTGCAGACCCAGAATAACTGCTGAGTATCAGTACTTTTCCAGAAAAATCCCACCTCACAGCAGAGGCAGTGTTTGGGGCAGACCACAGGGAAGCCCTATTGGAGGAGGTACTGCTTCCTAAAGCAAAACCCAAGGAGAAACACTCTATCTGGGCCAGAAACCACCCTCCCTCCTGAGACAGCCTGACCAGTTAAAAAGAGCCCAGAATAAAGTTCTTGCTACATCCCCCACCATCCTCCCAAGACCCCAAAGCCACTCACCAGCATCTGAAGCCCTCCTGGTCAGGCACATCTTGTCACCATCCAAGACTTGATGTCTCCCCTCAGGGCTCAGTTAATTCCTTTCTACATCGCTTCTACCTTTTCAGAGGATTTATTCTGAGCAGCTTCAAATCTTAAATTTCTCAGCCAAGGCAGTTGCCAGAAGAACATTATCTCCAGCCACCATAAAGCACCAGAAACCACTGCTAAAATGTATAAAAATCCTCTACTTTTCCATCCTCCCCTGAGGCAGCTGCCCTCAACACAAGCAGCGTGTGCTACTGGAGAGCCCAGATGCACAAACGAGCCCAATCTCACCCCTCCACCTCCTTAAAAAGCCTTAAAAGGCCACAGGTGCAGCTCATCCTTGCCATCAGCTTGCCACAAGAACACAGGTGGAAAAAATATAGCCTTAACTACAGGGTAAGGAAAAGAGACTGGACAGGAGGCAATGATGAGGCCCCAGGAGACAACCAGGTGTTTCAGTTCCCAAGATTTAGCCCATCATTTCTTTTCCCTGTCTCTCTATTTTATTTTTTTTTGTAACTGACCTCTTCAGAACCTGGAGGTGTCCATTTTGTTCAACATTCCCACTGTAAAACATGCCAATATTGTGAGTGGACTAACATGAAACAGAATAACTTGTTTCAAAGGTTTTAAGTGTACACTCCCTTTCAAAAAACTTAGAGAGGTACAAGCTGGAGAGGTCAGCTACAGAGCCAGCATGTGCTTCTCCAAGTGGCACTTTTCATATTTTTCATATCTTTCCTGCATGTCTTATCTCTGGAAGGTCAGACATATGGTACAACCATACCACTGCTACTGCAGCCAGGAAAGCAGTGGCCATACCTTCAGCTGCCTATTTTTATGTTGCCAAATGCAATAGTGCCACTGGGACCTCAAATACTTTAGGGGAGACTCTGTTTATGGCATGTGTATGCTGATGCACCTGCACTGCTTCAGGTGAAATTAATCCACCCTTTAAATTGTATGGCTCTGGAGGACATGGGAGTTGATGCCACCCTTTTACAGTGTCATATTTATTAAGGTTGCCCTGTTGACTTCAGGAACTGATTTTCCTGGGGCTGGCCAGGATGTGTCCAGCTCAACCATCATTCTCCCTTTTCTGTCTCTTTTTAGGTAGATGTTCAAACTTTACTGTGCTCACCCTTAAATGTTCAGCATGAAGCATTTCCTCAGGGTTTGTTGTAGTCCTCATGGCAGGCATAAGAACCACATTCCTCTCCAAACCTCCTCAGCAGCTTTTGTCAGGAGCAGCTAGAGATCATCCATCTGTTATTAAAGTGTTAATTTGATTCATTAACATAGAATACATTCACTATTTCCCACTTTGGAGGAGATGGGCCGTGCCATCCTTTTAATAGAACTCTGCTGGAAATCAAACACAATTTTTATTCAGGGGAATGATTACTGTGTCTTGTTTAATTCTTGCCTAACAAATGTCAGCACTAATGTATTACAGATTATTCAGTCAATTTGATGGTTCCAGGTGAAAGAAAGGAACACAAATCTCTTCTTTTAGTGTAAAAAGGGTCAGCTGGATGACTTCCACTGCAGGAGCTGAGATGAGGCTTGACATGAATCAATCAAGCAGGCTCAATTTTACAGTTATAGTGCCTAATGCCTAAACATGAGCGTATGGGTGGAAATTAGCACCCGATTATGAGCATACATGATCTTCCCTTGGAAGACAATAATATTGGCATTAAGCTTCTCAAGAGGGAAGATGCTGCTGGTTTTTAATATGTCTTAAATTATGTCAGGAAAAACACTTTACAAGAGGAAATGCTGCAGCATTAGCCCTTTCATCCAGGGGAAACAAACACTGCTTCTGGCTTTGCACTACATTCAGAACATCAACTTAAGTTTTCTGAGAGGGAGTGTACATTTAAAACCTTTGAAACAAGTTATTCTGTTTCATGTTAGTCCACTCGCAATATTGGCGTGTTTTACAATGTG
>JAAWXA010000967.1:3115-13529 GCA_038090715.1 Florisuga fusca | reverse complement strand
GAGGGGTCCCAGCAGCACCAGGACCACCATGAGGGGGGAAGGGGACCTTGGGTGAGGGGGGGCACGGGGGATTGATCCCTAAAACCCATCGGGTGGCCGATTCTCCAGCCAGGATCCTCCTTCTCCAGCACCTCCCGCGGGAGCCCCAGGGAGTGCAGCAGAGGAGGAGACGTGTCCTGAGCCATCAGCAACCCCAGAGGCAGAGACGGAGGTTCTGGGGGCAGGGAGGGAGCAAAGAGCTTCCCCTGCACCTTTTGATTGAAAAGAAATAGTAAGAAAATATTGCCCAAAGCAATATGAACACCATTTGCCTTAGGGACTGAAGATGTCACAGGGAAAGGATGCTGGAAACACCACTCAACACTCCTGGTATCCTCCCACAGGAAAGAGAAACCCAA
Organism: Florisuga fusca; assembly: GCA_038090715.1. Classification (NCBI taxonomy): domain Eukaryota; kingdom Metazoa; phylum Chordata; class Aves; order Apodiformes; family Trochilidae; genus Florisuga; species Florisuga fusca. The sequence continues at coordinate 13,131 of JAAWXA010000967.1, read as the reverse complement.
AACAATATTCACATCGTTTGCTTCACAGCTTGAAGGTGTCAGAGCTTGATTATCTCTCTTCCAGCTCAGAACACGACGATGGAACCATTGGGACTGATGCTGACACGTGGGAAACTGGAAAATGTTAGAACTGTGAAAAAAAGAGACTGAAAAAAGTGTGTGAGTAAAAAAAATATGTATCTTTCCTGTCAACCTCTTTATATACTTTATATATATTTATATATATTATATATATTTATATATATATTTATATATATACAACCTCTATACTGTGGGAGCTGTTCCAGCCATCTGTTTGTTTTAGATCTCCTGATTTGAGAAACATTCCTTAGGAATATTAAAAAGCAAAATGAGAAGGTGTTTCAAAGACACTGCTTCACTCTTCCAATATCGCCCCATGTAAAGGAGAAGCCCGAAGCAATATGAACAGCATTTGCCTTCAGGTTTGAATGTTTGACAGACTTTTATTCTTCTAGGCATTCTTTCCAGAAAAATAATGTCATTTAGAGAGAAGCTGAGAAGTAAAACCCAGAAAATAGCTCAGAGCTTCATAAACCGTTCCAGGGACAGAGGAACATGGGAATATCATTCCTGTCCACTGGATTCTAATGTGGGGGTTCTGTCTGAGATTCCCACAGTTCATCTTTTGCTGTGCAAAACGTGCCCCAGGAATGCTGAGCAGTGAAATAAAACCTCTGGCTCAGAGACAAGGATTAACTGTTCCAGCATCACCCGCTGCACGATCGGCCTCGGGTTTGTGTTTAACCAAAAACCTGGAATGTCCCACCCCGGGGCCACCACCCTCCCACGGCTGCTCCATGGGGATCCCAAAACTCCAGACAAATAGCACAAACATGCAGAGTCACCACTGAAAGCTTTTTCTGGACTTTACCCTCCCATGGAACTTCACCCAAAGTCCTGGGGGTTTCCCTTTCACCAAAAACCTGGAATGTCCCACCCCCCGGCTCCCACTCTCCTGCTGTTGCTCCATGGGGATCCCAAAACTCTGAAAAAATGGGACTGGCACAAACGTGCAAAGAGTGAGCACTGGAAACTTTTCCTGGCCCAAACCCTCACATGGAACCCGACCCACACGTCCTGGGTTGGGCCAGGATAAAGGGGATTTTCTGGTTTGTGCTTTTGCTGTCAGCTCAGTCTCTTGTCAGGAGCTGCACTTGCTGAAATTAACATCAAGTTTCTCAGTCAGTGTCTGCTCCTGGGACTGAGAACACTCCATGTTTATAGAGCTGGAGAGTGGTGTGCAGATCCAAGGACACTGCTCAGTTCTGAGGAACATTTTACCCCCAAAAAAGGAGTCAAGAGGTCCCACCTGAACCCCTCCTGAGGGAGGAACAGACAAGAGAGATGCCAGAACTGACCACACAGAGTATTCCATCCCATACACCTCAGACTCAGGAGAAATTTGAGGGATCACCAGGGTCAAACACCTTTTTCTGCTCCTTTCCTGCCCCTTCCTGCTCTTCCTTCCCATCCCTGTTTGCTTCAGCATCCTGGNACTTTTTGACATCACTGCAGTTGACATCTGCTACTATGCAAAATGAGTTTTAGGACTGCTGAGAAGCGAAAGAAAAGGTGCAGCTCAGAGAAAGTGCTTATCTCTTCTAACTTCGCTCCACGTAAAACAGCAGCCTGAAACAATTTTACCAGCATTTTCCTTAAGGTTTGAAGGTGTGACAGCCTTGTATCTCTCTTCTAGCTACTCTTTTCCAGACAAATGATACTTCACTCATTTAGAGAGAAGCTGTGAAGAAGAGAAAGATCCTGACAGGATTAACTCCTGTAAGGAGGGGAGATGAGGCCAAGCTCTTTGTGTGAATTTACTTTGTGTAGAATTAAAATTTGTAATTTTGTGTGAGTTTACTTTATGTAGAACTAACACTTGTAATAGATGTTAATGAACTGGTATCCATGGTCAGTAAAATTCAGGGTTAAAACTGAGGAAGAAGTGAACACAGAACACGATGACCTAAAGGGGTTAACTTCTGCCTCGGAGTTAATTAAAAGTGTAAGTCTTGTTATCAAACAAGAAACAGCCAAGGCTGGTGAGGCGCCAGCTGGGCACCAAAGTCCCTGAACACCTCCACAAGAAGAACATCAAGATGTCACTTCCAACAGATCAGGGGAGAGTTACGGCCAGAGACTGATAATGCCTTGTCACAATATCATGAGGTCACCAGGAATCAGGAAAGGTAAAAAGTTCAAGTCTGAGGAAGACTTCTTACTTCATCCAAAGACCCCCTGAAGACCCCCCAATATCTCCCCAAAAGAGGACTCCGCCTGGACTCCGCCTGCTCTGAATATTATAATTATATGTAGTGATGATGTCACCTTTTCTTTTTTACTGTGTATATACCCTAACCCTTTCCCTTAACCCTTGGAACTCTTTGTCCAGCGAGAGCTGGGGGGTTCCCCGGATCCGAAATAAATCCCTTTGCTGTTTAAAGGCTCAAAACTCTGTCTCTAAACAGTTTCACGGGGCCTTTTTGGGCATCAACCCCTAACGTGGAAAACAGAAAAGCCGATCTGGGTAGAGCAGTGGCCGCTTAAACAGGACAGGCTGGATAGAATTCAGACACTTGTTCAAGAACAGCTGAATGCTGGTCACATTAGACCCTCTACAAGCCCTTATAATACGCCACTTTTTACCATTCCAAAGAAGTCAGGAAAGTGGCGGTTGTTACAGGATTTACGAGCAATTAACAATATTATGGAAGATCTGGGGGTGCTACAGCCAGGACTGCCTGGCCCTACTATGATACCAGAAGGATGGGACATAGTGGGCATTGACTTGAAAGACTGCTTTTTTACTGTCTCTTTACATGACAAAGACTGCAAAAACTTTGCATTCACAGTACCTAGCAGAAACAGGCAGGCCCTGCAGAACGTTATGAGTGGGCTGTGTTACCTCAAGGAATGAAAAATTCTCCCACTCCGTGTCAGCTGTATATTGCTTGGGCTTTGCAGCCTTTCTGAGCACATCACTCAGACCTGTTGGTATATCACTATATGGATGATATATTAATAGCAGGACGTGACCTAAATGTAGATCACCTTTTAAGGGAATTATCGACTCAGCTAGAGGACAGGGGTCTCAGGATAGCACCAGAGAAGATACAAAAAACCAGCCCATGGAAATACCTTGGCTGGGAGATAGCCAAACAGAGGGTTAGGCCACAAAAGGAAGATCTGAAGGTGGAAATACGAACTCTAGCAGACGCTCAGAAGTTGTTGGGGGAACTGCAGTGGGTTTGGAATGTATGTGGCATAACCAGTGATGACATTGCACCCCCGATGCCTTTATTAGGGCAAAATGTTGATGCATCTACAGCCCGTAAACCCTCAGATACCCAAAAAGCTGCAATTAGGCAAATAGCAACAAAAATAACTAACGCAAGCGTGTCCCGAATTACGGAAAGCTCGCCCCTTGTGGCTTTCATTGCTAATACCTCTTTGGAATCTGCTCACCTGAAGGCTGTTATGGCCCAGGAGGAACCTACCAGCAAAATCATTGAATGGGTTTTTCCTGCATTTCACCCCAAGTCCACGATTTGTACCAGGGTTGAAGCAGTAGCAAATCTGATTATAAAAGCACGAAATCGAGTTGTTGAAATTAGCGGAAATGACCCCTCCTGCATTTATCTGCCTAGACAACTGAATTATCTCAACTGGTTAATGAGCTATTCATTATTACTCCAAATTGCCTTGCAGGACTTTAAGGGCGATCTAAAAGTGCAATATCCCAAAGACAAATTGTTGCAATTCATAAATAAAGAGGATTGGGAAGAAAAGCCAATTCGCTCTGAAACCCCAGTAAAAGGAATAACAGTTTTCACAGATGTGGGAAAGAAGTCCCGTAGAGCAGCTGTGACCTGGCAGGAAGCAGGAAGGTGGGAAAAACAACTGTTTCCTGGTGAGCAGTCAGATTCACTCCAGACTCTAGACCTGAAAGCTATCTGTGAAGCATTGATGAGCTGGAGTCGAGTTCCTGTTAATATTGTGTCAGACTCCCTCTGTGCTGTAGGGGTGGTCGCACGGCTTGAACGTGCCTTTATCAAACCACTCCAGAATCAACGATTGTATTCTATCTTGTTACAGGTGCACCAAGCCCTGTCACTACGCACCTCACCCTTTTCTATTGCTCACATCCGCAGTCACCAGTTCGATCAGGGTCTCAGCATGGGTAACAATCGTGCAGATGCTCTGGTCACTTATCCTCAAGTCACTCCTGATCATTTTGCACAGGCACGCCTGTCTCATGAGTTTTTCCACCAGACAGCAAAGATGTTAGCTAAGCAATTTCATCTCACCCTGGCAGAAGCACGTGAGGTTGTGAGAGCTTGTCCTGCCTGTCAGCGAATAGGCACAGGGCTGGGGTCTGGTGTTAACCCCAGGGGTACCCAGGCTTTGCAGCTCTGGAAATGGATGTTACTCACGGAGCAGAATTTGGGAGGATGAAGTATGTGCATGTTTGTATTGATACATGTTCTCAGGCGATCTGGGCAAGGGCACAAACTGGTGAAACAGGACGCCGTGTGATTCGACACATGCATGCAGCTATCGCAGTGTCAGGTGTTCCCCAGACACTAGAGACAGAGAATGGACCTGCAGTGTTAGGTGTTCCCCAGACACTAGAGACAGAGAATGGACCTGCTTATTGTTCTGATTCATTTCCACAGTTCTGTCCCCGATGGGGCATTAAGCACACCACTGGCATTCCCCATTCCCCTGCGGGACAGGCCATAGTGGGACGTGCCCATGGCACAATAAAGACACTTTTACAAAAACAAAAAGGGGGAGAGATCCTGGATGTCCCAAATAGACTTGCAAAAGCTTTCTATGTTCTTAACCATCTGTGCTTAACAGGGGAACGGGATCAACCCCCGACTGCAGTACAGTGGGACTCTGTAACCAAGGGTTTGGGGACCAGTTCTGAAAAAGGGAAAGTGCTGTATGAGGAGCCAGGAAGGGCAGAATGGAAAGGCCCGGGTACATTGTGATTAACGGGTCGAGGTTATGCTTCTGTCTCCACAGATTCTGGAATTCCCTGGTATCCATTAAGATGTGTTAAGCCTCATATAGAACTGGCGGCCCCACACGGTTCAGAAAAACCAGCATCAAGCTCGACGATTCCTCCAGTTCTGTGTTGCAATGGCCTCTGCCATTGATCCTTTTAGAACGTGTTTGTTAGGATTGCCATACTTAGATGTGAAAGGTTTTAAGTAATTATAATGTAGGCTCCTATAACGAGGTTAACCAACTAGTAGAGTGTGCAGTAAAGTTAATGCAAGGTGATGCAAGCCTTTTCAAAATTACAAAAATTTGTTTCTTGAGCGAATTATTTTCCTGTCACAAAACAGCTGTTTAAATGTAAAATTGGTCAGGCTACCCCCTGGGCGCCTACTGGAACGTAAACAATGGGGAAATTAACATATTAGATAAGGAAAACTGGTTCTGGGAAACCTGTGAATGTCAAGCCCCATTCTGGGAAAAACTGTGAATTTCAACAAGTTATGCAAACGAAGGCCCCCTCCTTCCTCTCCCCATTTTTCATTATAAAAATCCTGTAAAAAGGACCGAAAAGTAGGTAGCTGTTTCTCCTGCCCATCCCAAGACACCTGAGAGAAAAAAACAAAGGCTTTCCTGCCGTTTTCCTGTGAACCAGCGGGCCCGAAGGACTTTGTGAAAAGCCAAAGCCAGTACTTGCAGAGGGACCTGCCCTGAGGGTTTTTTTTTCCTTCACGCTGCTACAGCGACGCGGTAACGAACTTGTCCCCGGTTCCCCTTAACCCTTAATTCTCTGTGCCTTCCCTAAAAATAAATCCTCGTAACTTGTTTAAGTTTTAAAACGTGTTAGCCTGCAATTCTGTGTGTCGTCTCTGAAGCAGAGGCTGAGATTTCCTCATAAACAAAATATTAAAATAATAACCCGGATCACAAGGCTTGAACGTCAGTTTGCCACAGGATCCACGGGAGCTCAATTTATCGGAATCGCAACCAGTGGGCAACGAATCTTGAAACTGGGCACAAATACGTTTTGTCTTTGGCAGAACTGTAGCAAAGGGCTGGATGTACTCGACAGGCCTGGCTGGCACCAGGCACTCAGCTCATTCCTTGGCCCGCATGGAATGGACTGGGTCCGATATATCCCCAGCCTTGTTGAACAGTTTTACCAAACCAAGTAAATTTTTGTAATTCAAAGACATTGGGAGCAAATAAAACTTGCAAGGTTTGCTCCCTGACATTAAAAACTGTTGCCCTCCTGTGATGACAGTGTTGACCTCTTGAATGGATCCGCCAGATTTGTTTTTTGCAATTTTAAGTGCCAAGAAGTTTTAAGTGCCTGCAATTTAGCCACTGCAAGTGTTTTTTAGAGTAAGTTTGCAAATCAGCCTGTGTGATAGAGAAAATAAGAGGTTTTGGTTTTGTTTTTTGTTTTCCCTCTTTGTCCTTTGCCTTCACAGGGTCTCCTCAAAGATCATCAATGAAATACGGCTTGTTCAAAACAAAAAGGGGGAATTGTGGGGTTTTTCCGTTCAGGCAGACATGTACTGAACAAGCTGCATTCAGGAATGTTTTGAAGAACTGACCTTGCAGGAATGAATAACACCGGTGCTGGCTTTGGAGAAAAACAAGATAACAAAGTAACGGCAATAACAACTATTCTAAAATCAGGACAGCCCTTTGTAGGCACGGACAAGAGCCTTTAGCCAGTTAGTTTATAAGTTCATATCAGGTTCGAACCGTGTTAACCAATAATGTAATGCCATGTTTGTAACGCTGAGAAGAGAAAACTATATATTCAGCCTACTGGGCTTAATAAATGAGATTTTTCCTTCAACCACATTGGTTGTTCATGGAGAACTCCAAGCCCGTCCGCAACAGACTCATTTAGAGAGAAGCTGAGAAGTAAAAGCAAGAAAATACCTTAGAGCTTTATAAAATGGTCCAGGGAGAGAAGAATATGGGAATATCATTTCATGTGAAGGGGTTTCTAATGTGAGAGCTTTTTCTGCCTTTTAGGCAGTTTTTGATCTTTACTTAGGCAAAAGATGCCTGAAGAATGCTGAGAAGCGAAAGAAAACCTCTAGTTCCAAGAAACTGCTTGACAATTCCAACTTCACCCCACGTGAAAGAGAAGTTCGAAGCACTATTAACAGAAATTGCACTAAGGTTTGAAGGTATCACAGTTTTTTCTCTGTTTTTTAGAGATTTTTTTTTTTACAAATAACATTGGACTCATTTAGAGAGAAGCTGAGAAGTAGAAGCCAGAAAATAGCTTAGAGACTTATAAAACGGTCCAGGGAGAGCAGAATATGGGAATATCATTTCGTGTGAAGGGGTTTCTAATATGAGACCTTTTTCTGCCATTTAGGCAGTTTTTGGTCTTTTTCTAAGGCAAAAAATGCCATAGGAATGCTGAGAAGGGAAAGAAAACCTCTATCTCCAAGAAACTGCTTGACAATTGCAACTTCGCTCCACGTAAAAGAGAAGTTCGAAGCACTATTAACAGAAATTGCACTAAGATTTGAAGGTATCACAGCTTTTTCTCTGTTTTTTAGAGATTTTTTTTTTTACAAATAACATTGGACTCATTTAGAGAGAAGCTGAGAAGTAAAGCAGGAAAATAGCTTAGAGACTTATAAAACGGTCCAGGGAGAGCAGAATATGGGAATATCTTTCCAGTGAAGTGGTTTCTACTGTTTCTATTCTGTCTGACATCTCAGGAGATTTTGGTGTTCTGCTGTGCAAAACACGCCTTGGGAAAGCTGAGAAGTGAAACAAATCCTCTTCTTCAGAGACGTGGTTTAACCTGTTTGACGTTGCCCAACATAAGAGAAGCCCAAAGCCACATTAACAGCAAACGCCCTGAGGTTTGAAGGTTTGACAACCTTATCCCTCCCTTCCAGCATTTCTTCCCAGACACACGATATTGGATATATTGCAAGAGAAGCTGTCAAGTAAAACCCAGAAAACAGCTTAGAGCTTCATAAAATGTTGCAGGGACAGAGGAATAGGGGATTATCATCCCTGTCCCCTAATTTGTGAGAGTTCTGTCTGACATTTCCACAGTTTACGTCTTTTGCGGTGGAAAATGTGTCTTAGGAAAGCTGAGAAGTGAAAAAAAGCCGCTGCCTCTGAGACACGGGATGACCCTTCTGCCATCACCCTCTTAACTCTCCTAGGAATCAGCCCACAGGTTTGCATTTTACCAAAAATCTCCAATGTCCCACCCCTCAGCAGACACCATCCCACTGCTGCTCATTAGGGCTCCCAAAACTCTGAACGAATGGGTCTGTCTCCTGGTTTGGGCCAGGATAAGGTGATTTTCTGGTTTGTGCTTTTGCTTTCAGCTCAGTCTCTTGTCAGTAGCTGCACTTGCTGAAATTAACAGCAAGTTTCTCAGACAGTGTCTGCTCCTAGGACTGATAACACTGGATGTTTATAGTTACTGCTAGAGAGTGGTATGCAAAGCCAAGGACACTGCTCAGCTTTGAGGAAAACATTTTACCCTTCAGAAGGAGTAAAGAGGTCCCACCTGAACCCCTCCTTTGGGGAGGCCCGAGACAAGATAGATGCCAGAACTGACCAAACAGAGTATTCCATCCCATACACCTCATACTCAGTATAAATTTGAGGGATCACGAGGGGCAACATCTTTTTCCTTTCCCTTCCTGCTTCCTTTCCTGCCCTTTCCTCTCGTCCTGCTTTCCTTCGCCTGTTCCCTGTTTGCTTCAGCATCCTGGGAGGATTCCATCCGTTCCTCTGCCTGTGGTCCTGATCCGTGCCAGCCTGAATCTGTGTGTTCCTGCCTCCAGCTCCCGACTGCTCCTGACCCCAGGAGTCCAGCCTGGACTGTCCCAGGGCTGCCCTGCAGCCTCCGTGGTGACGTGAGAGTTACTGGGGGAAAGGGGGGAGGAACGTGGTACCAATTTTTCCCATATATTTGTATAGATTTAGTAATTTTTCCTATTTCTCATTCCTGTTTCATTCAAGCTGTGCAGTTCAGTTCCCAACCCCTCAGTCTCTCTCCCTTCTCCTCTCTCCTTTCCTTATCAGGGAGCAGAGGGGAATTAATAATAAAATCTGTGATTGGGTTTAATTGCCAGGACAGAGTCAAACCCTGACACCACAGCACACCAACCATCTTCCTACGGGTTTCCCTTTTACCAAAAACTTCGAATCTACCACCCCTTGGCAGCCACTATCTTACAATTGCTCCGTGGGGATCCCAAAACTCCAGACAAATAGCACAAACATGCAGAGAGTCACCACTGAAAGCTTTTTCTGGACTTTACCCTCCCATGGAACTTCACCCAAAGTCCTGGGGGTTTCCCTTTCACCAAAAACCTGGAATGTCCCACCCCCCGGCTCCCACTCTCCTGCTGTTGCTCCATGGGGATTCCAAAATTCTGAAAAAATGGGACTGGCACAAACGTGCAAAGAGTGAGCACTGGAAACTTTTCCTGGCCCAAACCCTCACACGGAACCCGACCCACACGTCCTGGGTTGGGCCAGGATAAAGGGGATTTTCTGGTTTGTGCTTTTGCTGTCAGCTCAGTCTCTTGTCAGTAGCTGCACTTGCTGGAATTAACAGCAAGTTTCTCAGTCAGTGTCTGCTCCTGGGACTGAGAACACTCCATGTTTATAGAGCTGGAGAGTGGTGTGCAGATCCAGGGACACTGCTCAGTTCTGAGGAACATTTTGCCCCCAAAAAAGGAGTCAAGAGGTCCCACCTGAACCCCTCCTGAGGGAGGAACAGACAAGAGAGATGCCAGAACTGACCACACAGAGTATTCCATCCCATACACCTCAGACTCAGGAGAAATTTGAGGGATCACCAGGGTCAAACACCTTTTTCTGCTCCTTTCCTGCCCCTTCCTGCTCTTCCTTCCCATCCCTGTTTGCTTCAGCATCCTGGGAGGATTCCATCCCTTCCTCTGCCTGTGCTCCTGATCCGTGCCAGCCTGAATCTGTGTGTTCCTGCCTCCAGCTCC